>CAUZXS010001058.1:12500-43525 GCA_963585895.1 Sepioteuthis lessoniana | reverse complement strand
CCAAAGGCATAAAACGAAATCCCTCGGCCATTATTTTACATAGACATCATCCTGTGAAACTCGAGAGAAATGTCAGCAAAACTCATTTAATTTATTTGGTTAATTGATAGAGATTAACGACATTTCAATCTGTTTAGGGTTATTTTATGATTATAAGTTATGGAACCGCCTTCATTAAAGGTTTTTATTTACTTTTTAGGATCGGCCCATTGGCCTAGTGTGTAGTATTCGGTAATGGCCCGAGAAACCAGGGTTCAGTCTCAGTTTAAGTCATACCAAAGACTGAAAAATGGTACTTGATAGCGCCTTACTCCGCATTATAAGGTTCGGTTCAAGTTTAAAGTGGAGAAATCCTGGAAAGGAGTAGTGTCCTCTCCTTTTTCACGCAGTCCTATCAAATTCGGAAAATATTTAAACGTATCTATTTAACCTAACGATTGGACCCGAACAGATGCTACTACTTCAAGTCATAGCAAACCTGGGATTAATAACAATGAAGGAGTACTTCACACTCTCCAAATCTCCAGAACTGGAGCCTCACTATCAGATGCTCTATATAATCATACCAAGGCATCTTTTTTGTGGGGTATTACCCCTCTGTTAGGGATACATTCTTCATATCGTAAACCCTGCCGACAGCGTAGCAATTAATTTGGGAGTGAATGAAAATTAAATTTGTTCATAAGGTGTGCATCGAGAAGCCCTGGTCAAAAGCATTTTAACGTTTTGATCTTCGTCCAATCAGTGCTAAAAATGGAAGATGCAATAACTTTGAGACGTGTTTTTTTAAATTTTAACCTTTTTCTCGTTTTTTTTTTTTTTTTTGGAAATTTCAATTTTGTCGCTCTTTAATACATCGCCGATTGTTATCAGCAGATAATCACCGAAGAGATGAAAGATCTTGTCTTTTAGGACAGTTGTTGAGGTTGGGTCTGGATGTATAGGATTTAGAAAGTAAGGAGCCGACGTTGAAACATATTTTTGTTGTTAGTGTCAGTGTAAAAAAGACAGGATTAAATGATCTCTAAAGAGGGATTTGTAAAAGGATTTATTTACGTATTAAGTGATGTGTGGTTTTCATGTCCACTGACAATCATTTTTAAAACGTTCTATTTAATTTGGCTGGGCTCTATGGCATATCAACCATTGTAGGTTATTTAACGCCAAATCACCTTTATGCATGTATATGAAATATATAATTTGTTAACAGATTATCTCGATAACATTTATAAACGAGCCCGTGCTTATATTTTTTGCACATGGTTAATGGTTTCATGTATTGCTATATAATACCAATAATTCAATTTTGGCACCCACTTAGAGAGTTTCCTTTGTTGCTATTTAACACGATATATGTTAATCAACATTAATCATTAGTTTGCACATTGTTAAATGATTCCAAGTATTGCCATGAATTACTAACATTTCAATTAAACCTCAGTCATTTGTTTAGCACTGTTAAGTATTAAGATGGTTCTATTCCTTTCAATTCAATTTAAGATAAAGCATTTGTTTGCTCACAGTTCAAATGTCAAACAGTTATATTTGACCCATAGATAAGACCCTATCAGGTGCTACCAGTCCGGGAAAGCATGGGCCTGGGAGCAATGGGACTGAAGGGGTACTCCACATTCCTTAAAGCTCCGGGTCCTGAGCCATTTCATCAGGTTGTTTAATTTCATATTTAGGACACTTGTTGCAAGTATTACTCCTCTTTAGAGATGAAGTTTGTGTGTTCTACAGCCCAAGAGGACTAGGCAGTATTTTAGTATGAGTTTTCCTCTTAATCCTAATTCCTATCAAAAATGCCTGCTTGAAAATTTAAAATATATATATACAATTTACAAAAATCAAGGAAAGCAAATTAATTCAAGAGGGTGGATTGATAATAAAATATATCAACACTTTTAAAAGATGAAGGATGATAATTAGTTTGTAACGCGGGGGTATACAAAAGGGAATTAGGCAAAAGAAAAAAGTGTTCAAATCAAAAGTAAAACAGTTAGGACTTTAAAGAAAAAAATGACTGAGTATTAATTTTATTGTGGACTATTGCCTTCCATAGTTGTTGTCTATCGTATAACGTTTTTGACCAAGTAACCCTCTGGCCTGCTTGTTTAGGAATTGAAACCACTATCTTCTGAGTGCTCACCTGGAACCGTAGAGATTCAACGCATCTATCCGCTGTGCCACGGGCTCCGAAGGCAGTAATTACTGGGGATACGGTTACAAGACTCAGCATTCCTATCCGAGGTCGCAGTTAATCACCTGAAGACAGCCAGGGGTGAATTTTAGCCGAAATGTAGTGAGAAAAACAATAAAAAAGAACCTACCAAGATGAGGACAAAAGTCCTCAATAAAATTAATACTCAGATTAAGAAGCCTCATCTCAAAAAGGATTCCCAATAATAAAGACAAAAAAAACGACGTTAAAAAATAAATGCATTGAAAAATTGAAAGGGACTCCGAATGTCTTGCTATTCATACATTACCGATGGAATTCATGCCTTTCTCTTGGAAAGAAGGGGGAATTAAATGAAGATTTTACCGACCAAAGTTTAAAACCTTATATCTAAACCCATTCTCCAATCCCTAACGTTTAACTCCTTCCACTAAGTTTTGTAAACCCAAAATTTTCAATTTAAGAAATAAAATGAAATATGTATCAATGAAGAAATGCTGCCAAAATACACACACACACACACACACACACACACACATATATGTATATATATATATATATATATATATATATATATATATATATATATATATATATATATAAACTTATTGCTGAATCCATTCTCCCATCCTTGACCTTGAACTTCTTCCACAAAGTTTTGTAAACACTTTTTTTTCTCAAAATTTTCATTTTTAGAAATCTAATGAAACTGACAAGACGTAAAGCCATCGTCCAGATAATTCTTCCCAATTTTATTTTAGTGCAATTATGGAAATTTTCTTTTATTTTTAAACATATCGGTGATGAGTAATGAACGAAATGGCACATCCTTCATCTTGTTTTTTTTGTTTTTTGGTTTTTGTTTTGTTTTGTTTTTTTTTTGCTTTTTTGTCTAATTTCTCGCATGTCTTCTGTCAGGTTCACTGTTTGTTATATCTCACTGTATCTACGTATTGTGAAACTTTCTCTTTGTATTAGACGATCAATTTATAACTGTCTCTCCCTGCCATCTGAATGTTAAATCGGAATCTTGTTAGCATGTAAGACGAATGATTTTCGCACGGCGTCTAAGTTATGCCGACATTTGGGTGTAGCATGCGTTGTTTATCGGAATGACAAACACAAAAGGTGATTAAGTCAGTTTTTCTCCCTAAGTATTTTCTCTGTTTCAACGATTCTGCGACCCCTGCATTTTTTTTTTGTGTTGGTATATGGTTAAAAATGTATGTCTTTTCATATCTATCTATCTATCTATCTATCTATCTATCTCGACTGCCCTGAATTCAGAAATTCTTTTTTTTATTTATATTTACTTCTAACTCAGTCTCACCGTTTCTTTCTTTCTTTCTCTCTCGATCTTATATATATATATATATATATATATACTCTCGTCGACCAATGACTTTCTTTATTTTTTTAGAGATATTCTTCCCAAAATATTGGACAACAAATAGCTAGTTATGGGCAGCATGTCATTTAAAGTTTTATAGTGTGAAAGAAATCGGACTTAGTGAAAGACATCAGACTTAGTCAAAATATAAGAAAACCGTAGCAATCCATTCCGGCAGTCGTCTTTCTCCACTTTTTTGGCGCCAATTCCTTTTTCTCATTCCTCGCAAATTCTTTACTGTCCTGGTGTTTCTCTGAAGAAAAGTGACCGAAAAAAAGGGTCCTTTTTCAGAACTTACAATGTATGCTCTGTTGAAGTTATTCTAAAGTTCTGTACGTACGATAAGATTTTTTTTTTTCATATATATATATAATGTAAAGTAAAGTTGGTGACCTTAGTCGAGGGTGACCCGAAGACTTCTTTTTCCATATTTACTACACCGAGATGTAGGAGAGGGTGCTTCTCCATTCCCTTGATTGTTCCACTTTACTTTTGATCCGTTCCTTATAATACTGAGTGTTAAGTAAGGCCCCACCAAGTACTACTTTTTGAGTCTTTAGTATGACTCAACCAGGCATTGAACCCTGGTCTCGCAGACCATTGACGAACACTCTATTCATTTGGCCAATATATATATATATATATATATATATATATATATATATATATATATATATATATATATGTCCCATCAAGCCTTTTTCTACGGCGATAACCATTATACCACAGGCACCTTCTGAACGAGAAGTTTAATATAACGTAGGGCGACAAATTCATAAAAAAACGCTCGTCAGCTTTTAAATCCAGGGCGTCTCTTTCTCCTTGACCGGTTACCTTACGAAAGCTCGAGTTCATAGCCTGTCTTACAATTTACCCATAGGTGATTGTGTCGAGAAATATTCAGTCTGGAATTTACAGTCTCATCGTCAATGGTATAATTTCTTTGTTTAATGGCATAAAAATATTTGTGACTTGTCTAATGCCAAAGCTGTCGTTGTAAAAGAACAGAAGTGGCACTTTTCAACCCTTAGCTGAAGTGGATAAGAGGTTTCATGCCTTTATCAAAAATAAAAGGTTCAACTTGGCTCCGAACACACTTACTTCAATATTGCACTTCAAAACATTAGCATCTATCACACGAAAACTCCCCAATTTGATTACCATGTCCATTACATTCGATGCTAACCTTAAGGCCTCATAAATAAACACAAACGTGCATATATAAATACACATATATATATGTGTGTGTGTGTGTGTGTGTGTGTGTGAGGATATGTTCTTGTATATATGTGTAGATAAGCTTGTGTAAATAAAACGGAAGGAATTACCTCCTTACCTTTCGGTATTTTCAGAGCTTTATAGTAAGTTCAGATACATATATCCGCCCTTAACTGTTCATACTCGAACAGGGATGCAGCTGTCTGTATCAACTTGCCTCCAGAGACACCAATTGCAGTTGCTGTTTAGGCACATATAGTAAAGCACATAGACTATTACAGATGTTAATTCTTTCTTTACATATTTCAGAACACACCTATATTCCTTCCATTGAAGTACTGACCGCAAAAACACGTAAGCACACGTGTTCCAATCAGATAAAAAAAAAGTTGTATTCGCTCCATTTAAAAATGACTGATGGTTGTTTCCCAAAAAAATCCTGGGCAACGAGCTTTCTTTTTTTAAATTTTTTTCTTTGTTTTACTTTTCAAACAAATTTTCGCTCTTTTCATACAATTTTTAAAAAAAAGAAACTTTCTTTTCATTTTCTTTTTTTTTTTGCCTTTTGCAGTTTCTCTTTGAATATTTATCTGTTTTTTTTTTTTTTTTTTATCTAATTTTTTTTAGGTATTCTCTTAGATAACTAATTAGTCACTGGACTGAATGCAGTAGTTTGTTCGGTTTAAATGGCTGACCTTTGGGCCAAACAGTTTGCAAACAGCAAGAAAAAAAAAAGGAATTTGTGGAGAAAAATGAAATAGGTAATGATGTTCTCACAAGAGAACAAAATATATGCTAAAAGTATTATTGCATCAATTCTATTTACTTACTTCGCAAGTTATTGAAAATTATACCAAAGTTAAGATGGATAGATAAAAATGAACTCATTGAGATGATTATTTGATTGATATGAGCATGTATATATATATATATATATATATATATATACCTATGTATGTATGGTTAGTTTTATAACAAAATTTAATCTTGAAGGTTTTTAAATACCAAATCATATATATATATATATATATATACATGTGTGTGTGTGTAATTTGTCAACGAATAATTTTTACATAGGATTTTTTAATGAGCTTTGTACACACTTAAATGATTTCAAGTGCAGTAAAAGATTCAATAGTTTTATTTGACCTATAGATGGGACCTCAACATGTACAAACACTCTCCTATCTCTCTCTCTCTCTCTCTCTCTATATATATATATATATATATATATATATATATATATTCGGGAATCTAGCCTGTCTAGTCCCACTGATGGGTTCTGATAGAACAAAACAGATCTGTCTGTGAATGACAATATATGTATATATATATATAATATTAGCAAGTAGAAAAACAGTTCAATAAAATAATGAAACCACATGGGTAAAAAGTGGACCTGTGAATTTTGATGTCCCTATGGGGGGATACAATTCTTCACAAATAGCAGACCTTGTGGGTTTACATATATGACATATACTGAATAGAATTATCAGCTCGGAGCAAATAGGCTGAAGATTTATAATATATCCCGAATAGTAATGGTCCAAATAGCTCTAGTATACAAAAGAAGATTATAAGGACTTTTAAACTCCTAGGTTTCAAAATAGATTTATCATCAAACAATAAGATAGTCAATTTCCTAGATGTAGCCCTAGACCTTTCTAACAACACCTATAAACCTTTTATAAAAACGGATCAGTCCCCTTCATATATTACTATCAACTCAAACTATCCTAAGGCTATAATTAAACAAGTCCCATAAGCTGTAAATTTAAGAATAAGGAATCTATCAGCAAATGAGAAAATATTCCGAGAGTGTAGTAAAATGTATATTGATGCACTAAAAAGTCGCGGGTATAAGGTAAACTTTACCTATAAAGAAAGGGTGTCCTCGTGGTGTAATGGTTAAAGCGATGAACTGCGGAATCGTAGTACGCGAGTTCGTACTCCAGTCGCGCTATTATGTTCACTTTCGGGCAAATACCCTTGGGAAAGGTATGAACCCCTTATTCTCCCTCCAGCTATGGGTAAATTGTAGGACGGACTAGGTTCTTCAGCCTTGGTGAGGCAACTAGTCTAGGAGAAGGAAAACTCTGAATTCAAATCTGTTAAACTCCGCCTAAAAAAATTGACCTTGTGTCATATCCTGCCCGAGCGGAGGGGTTGGTAAATAGTACCTATAAAGAAGAGAATATGCCTAATGATAGTAATAAAGAAATAAATAAGGAAAATAGACGTAAAAATAGAAAAAGGAAAATTATATGGTTCAACCCCCCGATCTGTTGGCCAGCTAGTATAAATGTTGGAAAATATTTTTTGAAACTTGTAGATAAACATTTTAAACATGATAACAAACTGCATAAAATACTTCATAGAAAAACATTAAAAATTAGTTACTCTTGCACGAAAAATATTTTTCAAATAATCAATAGTCATAATAAAGATATAATTAAAGATTTTCAGGACCTAATAAATAATAAAAATAATTATAATAATAATAACTGTATAAAAAAAGAATGTAATTGTAAATCCCGAGACAATTGTCCTATGAATGGACTATGTAACTTAAATAATGTTATATATCAAGCAATAATTTACCCAAAAGAGAATATAACGGATAGAAAAACTTATGTCGGTCTTTCTCCCACGAGCATCTCAAACACCAAACAGCACTATCGAAGCAATTCTACTGTTTGAAAAACAAAGGGTTAACCCCTGAGATTCAATGGTCTATATTGAAAAAATCAAATACTCCAAAAAGTTTTGACGGTAGATGCAGCTTGTGCTTAGAAGAGAAAATACAAATAATGACGAATCCAGTGCCTGAAAAGTTATTAAATAAGAGATGTGAATTAATAGCAAAATGTAGACAATAGGCTAAATTTAAACTATAGATTAATAATTTAAAAAAAAAACAACATAGAAATAAATTGTGAAACAAGGAAAAAAAACGTATCCAATATACGTACACAGGTAAATGAGGAGATAGACTTGAAATGAATATAAGTATTAATATTTCCCTTACAAAAATTTATTATACAAGCATAACTCATAAAAGTTAATTATCGAACTTAACGAAAAAAGAAAATAAATAAAATAAATAAAAAAGTTAAATTACCATAATTTCAACCGACGGTAAAATTAGGAAAATTAATAAAATAAATTAGTAAATAAAAAAGACAGAAGTTTAATAAAACGAGGAGGTAACTCTTCACCTCTCTTCCTCCCCCACCCCTGTGTCTATTCTGTTTTATTTTATCCATAAGATCTGAAGAATTCCTGTTATATTTTTCTTCGTGTTTTTGGTTTTCATCAGAAACGCAAAACAGGATGGAAATAAATTTATAATCCTAAAATAACCGGTCTTTGGTTTTTTCTTTAAAGAAAATATATATATATATATATATATATATAGTCCATTGGCATAATGGTTAGAGTGTTTGATAATGGTCTGTAAGACTGGGTTTCAATCTCAGGTAGTGTCATACCAAAGACTCAAAAATGGTACTTGATACCTCCTTGCTTAACACTCAGCATTACAAGATATAAATCAAGAGTAAGTGTGGCAATCCAGCAATAGGAGTAGCACCATCCCACTACACCTCGATGTAGTAGCTATTTAAAAGGGAGCCTTCGCATTACTTACGACTACGATCGATCACCTTATATACATTAGGAGAAAATTTTGATTTTGCTAGTGATAAAAGTCCAAAGAGGTAACATTAACCGTGGTACAAAAAAGACTCGTAACTCTATATTTTCGCGTGACAAATGACTATTTCCATCATTAGTTCTAAGTTACAATCTTGATTATACGGTTAATCACTGCGTATCTGTTGGCTTTTTAAACTTGAAAAATCTCTACAAAACTACGGATTGACTTATACACCAGAGCTAAAATGTAAATCTTTTCCTCAGAGTGGGCAACGAGTGGGGCAGTAATGCTAACAATTGATATACTTCACTAAACGTAACTCCAGCTGACTGCCTCAATCGTCGCCAACTTAAACGTATCTTTGATGACCATATGTAACAAATTACATCAGAGATTAATATGGATAATAAAATTATAAAACACCTGATACGTTAACCGGAACGTCACAGAAGCTTTCTGTGTATTTGAGGGTCGAATTATATAACTAGTAAAGATAGAAGTAGTCTCTAGTCAAGACAGACTGTCTAGATTTCGTGCTTAGAACATCTATTGATAAAATGAAAGAAAACGGTTTCAAGCTAACAAAAAAAAAAAAAAAAAAAAGAAGCTGAAGGTTCCCCGCACAAACAATTGCCGACGCCGTCTACGCAGATGACCTAGTGTAAGCTACTATTTTCGGGATACGCAATTATTTTTTTATGAAAAAGGATTTGCATATTACGAGGGTCATTAAATAAGTTTCCAGACTTTTTTCGTATGGGCAATTTTATTGATAGTACACACATGAAACTCTAGTCCCCTTCGAAGTAACCTCCTGCGGCTGAAATGCACTCGGTGAAAAGTTCAACAACTTCTGGAAGGCCCCATCGAAGTCCTCTTGTGTTAGCGTGTCAATGACCTTCGTCACAACCTATTTCATCTACTCAATAGTCTCATAATGACAGCCTATGAGCTTAGGGAATAAGCAAAAGTCACAGGGAGCAAGGTCTGGACTATAGGGAAGGTGAGGAACTGTCTTGATGCCTATCTTGGTCAAAAAGTCTGTGACAAGGATGTAGTTGTGGACTGGTGCATTGTCTTGGTGGAAATGCCACTGACCCGATTTGACGAGTGCTGGCCTCTTCCCAAGGAATCTCTTCCTGAATTCCCTTAAAACCTCAACATAGTAACACTAGTCCTAACCCTTTGGCCAATCAACTCTGGAGCATTGACTTCCTTACTTCTCCCGCACCGCTCATCATCCCTCACAGACTCCCTGCCTTCCTTGAATCACTTATGCCACTCAAAAACTGATGCTCGATTCATGCAACATGGTCGAAAAGCAGTCTGAAGCATTCCGAACGTTTCTGTTGCATCTTTTCCAAGTTTAAAACGGAATTTTATTGAATATCGTTCTTCTAAAGTGTCCTCACGTCCAGATTGCATTTTTGAAATTCACCAGCTATGACAACCAGGCTTTAGTAGGGTGTATTCCAATTGCTGCTGTAGCTGTTGATTTGAACCTGAAATCATAAAAATTGGTCATTCATCTCATAATATGTATAACAATAACATAGTGAATTTTCAAATGTCTACGACAATTTTCAATGCCAGTACAAAAAAATAAAAAAATCTGGAAAGTTATTGAATTTACCACATATCTGAATTTTCTTTGTGTGGAAAATCAGTTATAATGCGAAGCGAAATGTCCTTAAATAGTAGATTTAATTCAAATATATAAATTAAATGGAATCATTTTATTATTGATAGAAAAATCTTTAAAATGGAAATGCCTAATTCTTTATCTTTAAAAAAAAGATTTCTGTTCAAAAATGGCCTTAGTTGCCGCTGAAATATCTAATTTCTAATTTTTTTTTCTGAAAGAACATTAATGTTAACGTAATTATGAATGAAATAATCCTATAACCAGAACTCTAGGATTAGCATAATTTTAGAATGTGGGTCAATAAACGAAAATAGATTAAGATTAGTTGATTTTCTTTCCTATGTTTGGAATTGTCTCGGGTTTTAATAAAAAGCTATAAGATTTAAGATTTTAATCAACTTTTACATGTCTGATGAGTAACAATAACAAAAATTATGGCAATATATTTAAAATAAAAATTAAAAGTTAATAATCAAACTGTTATCTAAAATTAACTGCAACGAAAAATGTCCAAGATAGAAATGCCTAGTTTGTTCTCATGGCAAATAAAATAAACCTAAAAAAAAGTAAATGAGTAAGTTAAAACTGGAAGGAAGATCTAATTTGATCTTCTCAGCTAAATATTTGTTCGAGTGTTTAAGAAAGATTGGAGGTTTTTTTCAATTTTTTCTCTCATCTCTAATAACTTTAAATCTAAGGAAATATTGTTGATGTTTTAAATAAAGCTAATTCATCTTTATTTTTATTTAGGAAACAAAATAAAGGAATAAAAGAGATGATTTCATAAATGAAAATCCCTCTTTATGACGTACGCTTATCAGTCTTTCCGCCGATAAAACGAACTGCGACTCTCAATGATGAATCTAGTTTGTATCGAAAAATCAGCAAATGGAAAACTATCTTCTACGCACTTCAGTAGATATCATGATTGGGATAATCCCAACACTAACTGACCAAAATCTTCACTTCAATCGATAAAGTAAAAACAGAAAAGAATAATGTGAATAGAATATTATAAAGAAATTTTGTATTTAATTTTTTTTGCAATTAATAAACTCTCAGGAAGAAATACAACTAAAGAAACTGATAGCATTTAGCGAGAAAGGACAAAATGAACAGTTAGACACTAAAATAACAATAAATAAGCCAATGTGAGAAGACATTTCATTAAAAGCAAGCACTTATCAGATGCTGAAAATGATACGTACGAATATATTACAAAATAAAAGTTGGCGACCGTAGTCAATGGTTACCCGAAAGTTCCCTTTTCAATTGCTACAACGCCGAGGTGTTGATGGGTGCTCTTCCTTTCCCTGGATTGCTGCACTTTACTCTTGATCCCTACCTTACAATGCTGAATGTCGAACAAGGAGGAATCGAGTATCATTTTTTAAGTCTTTGGTATGACTCGACCAGAGATTGAACCCTAGTCTCCCGAGCCATTGGCGAACATTCAACCACAAGGCCAATGAACCAGTATATTACAATATAAGAGAATATAAGTACACTTAACTTCACACATAAATGGAAGTCCCCAGGAACAGATAAGATAGACGTTTGGGTTCACCATCCATCCTCCATACATTGAATAATGAAAATTATTTCAGAAATCATTAAAGTACGTGAAAAATGCCTGATTGATTCACAGAAGGAGGAACATACCTCCTCTCTAAAACAAAAGACAACTTATGAAATGATAACATTAATTCTAAAAGAAGAGTCGAATTCATAGAACAAAAGACAACAAAAGAAAATAATATGGCTGAAAAGATCAGCTCTTCACGAACTAAGATGATCACGAAGAATCGTTGATCCAAACAGAAAAAAAACTATGGCTAACATTGGCTACAAAATGATTTTCATAACGTACACCACGAATACTTTCTAAAAGTTGTAAACATTTTAAAAATATTCCCTGTTACAATAATATGTAGATTGTGAGAACAAAAAAGATGACATTTTCGATTCCGGTTTGTGAATCCTAACACTAATGGAATAAAATGAAAAACATGATAAAATACATTACATTCAGTTGGAAAATATGTAAATAGATTGTTGTATAGGATTGTTAAAAGTGGTATAAACACCAACCAAAACCAATAAGGGAATAAAAAGGATTTACTATTCTCTTTAACTCTGCAATCTTAACTGAAAAAAACAAAACAAAAAACAATGGTGCAGATATAGTGGTTAAGAAATTAAAAGATAAACATGTTTTCTAATTGATATATCAGTAACAAAATATTATAACAGATGAATCAAAGAATTTGATTAGTAAATACGAAGAAATGAAAATTGAAATTAAGAAAATGTGGCATCTTAAAACTACTACAATGCCAGTAATTATAGGAGCACTTGGTATGATCAAGAAAGAGACAGATAATTACATTAAGAAGATATCTGAAAATCTTAACCTTTACGGAATACAAAAAATGCACCTTGCGAAACTGATCGTCTCTTTAAGAGAGTACTATAACGTGACTGAAAAATCTCACCCCAAAAAAGGAAGCAAAAAATATGAATACATAGAATGCATCTAATCGCAACATTCCCTTAACCTAGGTCTTAGGCAAAAAAAACCCATGGATAATGATTGTCAGAAACTTAAACTGAAAATTAAATAATAACCATTAGCTTACACTGATGTGAAAAATTCTAAAGGAGTAAATAATAACAGTAATACAAACGGATCACCTAATCCCGACCAGAAGACCAGACATTATAATAATCAACAAAATGAAGATAATTTGCAAGATTGTCGACTTTGCTGTCCTGGCGGACCATTGAATAAATCTGAAGGAATGTGCAAAGAAGGGTAGGTACCTCGACCTTTCTAGAGAATTGAAAAAACTATGGAACATGAAAGTGACGATTGTACCAATTGTGATTGGTGCTTTTGACACAATAACAAAAGGGTTATTAAAAGGCCTGGAAGACCTGGTAGATGGCGGATGGTTAGAGACTATCCAAATGACAGCATTTCTGAGAACGGTCAGAATCCTGAGACGAGTCCCGGAGACTTGAAGAGACTTGCTGTCACTCAAACTCCAGTTAAAAACCATCAGCTAACACTGATGTGAAAACTCTAAAGGAGTAAATAATAATGAGACGCACAAAATTCTTTGGGATTTGAAATAGAAACGGATGATTTATTCTCGGCCTAGTCCTTTCTAGAGAGCTGAAAAAATATGGAACATGAAAGTAATGGTGATACCAATTGTAATTGGCGCGCTAGGTACAGTCACTAAAATACAGGTAGGCTGGAGGAATCGAAATCAGAAATAAGTCAACGAGTTGAGACCATCCAAACTACATCATGGTTGAGATCGGCTTGAATACTGAGAAGAGTCGTGGAGACTTGAGGACACTTCTTTATTTATTTATTTATTCACTTTATTATTATATTTTTTATTTTATTTTTTATCTATTTATTTACTTATTTTATTTTATTTTTTATTTTTTTTATTAATTCATTTATTTTATTATAATCATTATTTTTTTTTATTTATATTTTGTGTGTGTGTGTGTGGCCCGCTGCTTATGAACAGTCTCTGATTGTTCGTGGTCATATTTGTGTCAGGTGAGCAGATCATAATCAACCCCTGGGCCAGGTATAGCCACATTATACCACCCATGATAAAAATGTCAAATCACAATATTACACAATGTGGGACCCAGGCAACAGGCCTGGGTGTCATGATCGGCAGGTACTCTCCTGATAGCGAACATAGGAGACCCGATCGTCATCCTACGAATGTTGGCTGCTCTTTTTTCAGATACATAAATGACGACGTAACAAACCACAACGAACAGAGACCTAAACGTAGAATATGGACTAGGGAAGAGAATCAACTTGTGCTAGAATGCTATTTCAGGAGCAACCCTTCACAAAGAGGCTACAGGAAAAGGATGTTTGAGATCTGGCAAAAATGTTCGACATTTTAGACAACTAGCCAAAGGTTAGCGGATCAGGTTAGGACAATAACGAAGCAGGGTTGGTTTTCTGACCAAGAATTACTAGAAATACATAAAAAAAACCCACTGAAACAAAACTATAACACAGTGCCAGACACACCAAGTGGTGCCAAACAAAAACAATCCTACGAAAAAGAACCGCAAAGCTCGGCAAATGAAAACACCACACTCCCAAACGATACAATATCAAACAACCAGGAAGAAAAACTATCGCAAGAACAAAAGGTAAATCTAGAAAATGTAAAGAGAATCATGAATAGTGAAAAGACTATTCTACCTGCATTAAGAAACATACAATGGAAAACACTAATGATAGAAACGAATAAAATAAATCACATACTACCTTACATACCAACGAATAATATAACTGAGTTAAATGAATTAATATATGCAAGACGGAAATTAGTTTGTGAGAATATTGTGATCCCCTCAAAAAGCACGAAGAAACAGCAAAAATCGGGATGGGAAATTAGACTGGAATCGCAAATAAAAAAACTACGAAAACAAGCCCGAATGATGAAGAGAGGCACTGAAATAAGCGGTGGGGGGGGAGAAGGAACAGGCAACATGGGGAAAAATAACAGTACAACTTGAGGAAATAAACCAGAAAATACTGGCCAAAGAAGGAAGATTAAAGAGATATCGACAAAAGGTAAAACAGTACAGACAAAATAAGACATTCCAACAATTGGGAGGGAGTGACACGAAAACATACCAACAACCGGATGCAAAAGAAACCGAGCGATTTTGGGAAGCAAAGAAACATAACGAAAATGGTGACTGGATAAACAACATTACAAGAGAGCTAGACGGACTTGAAGAAGGCCCCAAAATGGAAATACACGTCGACGTACTCAAAACAACACTAAAAAGAATATCAAACTGGAAAGCGCCAGGCCATGATGGAATACATGGCTTCTGGTTCAAGAAATTCTCCTCCATTCACGGAAGACTAGCACTAGAGATGAACTGATGCTTACATGACGCGTACCTGAATAGATGACCAAAGGAAAGACTACATTAACCCAAAAGGACCCTAGTAAAGGAACGGCCCCAAACAATCACAGACCCATAACCTGCCTACCAATGATGTGGAAAATACTAACAGCACAAATAAGGGAAAAGAATCTACTATTCGCTAACAAGACGCGGATTGTTTCCTGACGAACAGAAAGGATGCCGCAAAGGATCCAGAAGGACAGCAAAATTACTCTACATCGATCAACCCATCCTAAATGAGAGCAAGACAAGACAGAAAAATCTAGCTATGGCCTGGATTGACTACAAGAAGGCATATGATATGCTCCCACAAAGCTGGATATTATACTGTCTCAAAATAAACTTCATCGAACAGACCATGAATACCCGGAGAGTGGAGATGACAGCAGGAGGAAGAAGCATAGCTGAAATAAAGATCCAAAGAGGCATCTTCCAAGGAGATGTACTATGGCCCTTACTATCCATAATAGCCATGATGCCACTGAACCACATACTCAGAAAATGCACTGCCGGATACAAGCACGGGACAATGCCATAAGAACGAATCATATCAAAGCGAGAATAGATAAGTCGCAACAAAACAGTAAATGTAGGCTATGCGGGGACAGAGACGAAACGATCAATCACATTATAAGCGAATGCAGCAAATTAACACAGCAGGAGTACAAAGCGAGACACGACTGGTTCGGCAAGGTGATCCACTGGGAAATGTGCAGGAAATTTCAATTCGACCATACAAACAAATGGTATATGCACAACCCGGCACCTGTCCTAGAAAATGACTCGCATAAACTCCTATGGGACTTTAACATACAAACGGATCACCTAATCCCGGCCAGAAGACCAGACCTAATAATAATCAACAAAAGAAAGAGAATTTGCAAAATAGTCGACTTTGCTGTCCCGGTGGACCACAGAATAAATCTGAAGGAAAGTGAAAAGAAGGATAAGTACCTCGACCTTGCTAGAGAATTGAAAAAACTGTGGAACATGAAAGTAACGATTGTGACAATTGTGATTGGTGCGTTACCCACAGTAACTAAAGGATTATTAAAGGGCCTTGAGGATTTGGAAGTTGGCGGACGAGTAGAGACTATCCAAACGACAGCATTGCTGAGGGCGGCCAGAATCCTGAGACGAGTCCTGAAGACTTGAGGAGACTTGCTGTCCCTCAAACACCTGTGAAAAACTATCGGCTAATACTGATGTGAAAAACTCTAGAGGAGTAAATAATAATAATAATAATACACAACGTAATCCGTACTAGTGAATGAAATGTATAAATTTCTCTGGGATTTTGAGTTACAAACATATTTCCTAATGACAGCAACAAACCTAGTATTACTTATCAAGAAAAAAAAATCTCTGTTAAGCGGATTTTGCTGTTCGATCGTATCATAGTGTAAAAACAAAAGAAATTGAAAATTTTAAAAACTACATAAACTTTGATAGAGAACTAACAAAACTGTGCAATGTGAGTGTGTCGATAATACTGATGTAGTTGGTGCGTTTCGAACTGTCCCCAAAAACTTAAAAAGAAAACTAGAAGGATTTAAACTCAGAAGAAGAATCGAGAACATCCATGGACAAAAAATAGAAGGAAACTGGTGATTACACTCAAGGCTTACATCATAGAGACGACAGAGGCAGACTCTATTTGTCAAAAAAGAAGAACGGAGAGGACTCGCCAACATTGAGAAATACGTAGATGCACCCATATAAAGACTCGAGGAATACAATAAACAGCAAAGAATAACAAATCAAAGCAGCCTGTAACATCAACAGATATAAACAAACAGAAAGATAACAAATCATAGCAGCCTGTAACATCAACAGATATAAACAAACAGAAAGATAACAAATCATAGCAGCCTGTAACATCAACAGATATAAACAAACAGAAAGATAACAAATCATAGCAGCCTGTAACATCAACAGATATAAACAAACAGAAAGATAACAAATCATAGCAGCCTGTAACATCAACAGATATAAACAAACAGAAAGATAACAAATCATAGCAGCCTGTAACATCAACAGATATAAACAAACAGAAAGATAACAAATCATAGCAGCCTGTAACATCAACAGATATAAACAAACAGAAAGATAACAAATCATAGCAGCCTGTAACATCAACAGATATAAACAAACAGAAAGATAACAAATCATAGCAGCCTGTAACATCAACTGATATAAACAAACAGAAAGATAACAAATCATAGCAGCCTGTAACATCAACAGATATAAACAAACAGAAAGATAACAAATCATAGCAGCCTGTAACATCAACAGATATAAACAAACAGAAAGATAACAAATCATAGCAGCCTGTAACATCAACAGATATAAACAAACAGAAAGATAACAAATCATAGCAGCCTGTAACATCAACAGATATAAACAAACAGAAAGATAACAAATCATAGCAGCCTGTAACATCAACAGATATAAACAAACAGAAAGATAACAAATCATAGCAGCCTGTAACATCAACAGATATAAACAAACAGAAAGATAACAAATCATAGCAGCCTGTAACATCAACAGATATAAACAAACAGAAAGATAACAAATCATAGCAGCCTGTAACATCAACAGATATGAACAAACAGAAAGATAACAAATCAAAGCAGCCTGTAACATCAACAGATATAAACAAACAGAAAGATAACAAATCATAGCAGCCTGTAACATCAACAGATATAAACAAACAGAAAGATAACAAATCATAGCAGCCTGTAACATCAACAGATATAAACAAACAGAAAGATAACAAATCATAGCAGCCTGTAACATCAACAGATATGAACAAACAGAAAGATAACAAATCATAGCAGACTGTAACATCAACAGATATAAACAAACAGAAAGATAACAAATCATAGCAGCCTGTAACATCAACAGATATAAACAAACAGAAAGATAACAAATCATAGCAGCCTGTAACATCAACAGATATAAACAAACAGAAAGTTAACAAATCATAGCAGCCTGTAAAATCAACAAATATAAACAAACAGAAAGATAACAAATCATAGCAGCCTGTAACATCAACAGATATAAACAAACAGAAAGATAACAAATCATAGCAGCCTGTAACATCAACAGATATGAACAAACAGAAAGATAACAAATCATAGCAGCCTGTAACATCAACAGATATGAACAAACAGAAAGATAACAAATCATAGCAGCCTGTAACATCAACAGATATGAACAAACAGAAAGATAACAAATCATAGCAGCCTGTAACATCAACAGATATGAACAAACAGAAAGATAACAAATCATAGCAGCCTGTAACATCAACAGATATAAAAAAACAGAAAGATAACAAATCATAGCAGCCTGTAACATCAACAGATATGAACAAACAGAAAGATAACAAATCATAGCAGCCTGTAACATCAACAGATATAAACAAACAGAAAGATAACAAATCATAGCAGCCTGTAACATCAACAGATATGAACAAACAGAAAGATAACAAATCATAGCAGCCTGTAACATCAACAGATATGAACAAACAGAAAGATAACAAATCATAGCAGCCTGTAACATCAACAGATATAAACAAACAGAAAGATAACAAATCATAGCAGCCTGTAACATCAACAGATATAAACAAACAGAAAGATAACAAATCATAGCAGCCTGTAACATCAACAGATATGAACAAACAGAAAGATAACAAATCATAGCAGCCTGTAACATCAACAGATATGAACAAACAGAAAGATAACAAATCAAAGCAGCCTGTAACATCAACAGATATAAACAAACAGAAAGATAACAAATCATAGCAGCCTGTAACATCAACAGATATGAACAAACAGAAAGATAACAAATCATAGCAGCCTGTAACATCAACAGATATGAACAAACAGAAAGATAACAAATCATAGCAGCCTGTAACATCAACAGATATGAACAAACAGAAAGATAACAAATCAAAGCAGCCTGTAACATCAACAGATATAAACAAACAGAAAGATAACAAATCATAGCAGCCTGTAACATCAACAGATATGAACAAACAGAAAGATAACAAATCATAGCAGCCTGTAACATCAACAGATATGAACAAACAGAAAGATAACAAATCATAGCAGCCTGTAACATCAACAGATATAAACAAACAGAAAGATAACAAATCATAGCAGCCTGTAACATCAACAGATATAAACAAACAGAAAGATAACAAATCATAGCAGCCTGTAACATCAACAGATATAAACAAACAGAAAGATAACAAATCATAGCAGCCTGTAACATCAACAGATATAAACAAACAGAAAGATAACAAATCATAGCAGCCTGTAACATCAACAGATATGAACAAACAGAAAGATAACAAATCATAGCAGCCTGTAACATCAATAGATATAAACAAACAGAAAGATATCAAATCATAGATGCCTGTAGCATCAACAGATATAAACAAACAGAAAGATAACAAATCATAGCAGCCTGTAACATCAACAGATATAAACAAACAGAAAGATAACAAATCATAGCAGCCTGTAACATCAACAGATATGAACAAACAGAAAGATAACAAATCATAGCAGCCTGTAACATCAACAGATATAAACAAACAGAAAGATAACAAATCATAGCAGCCTGTAACATCAACAGATATAAACAAACAGAAAGATAATAAATCATAGCAGCCTGTAACATCAACAGATATGAACAAACAGAAAGATAACAAATCATAGCAGCCTGTAACATCAACAGATATAAACAAACAGAAAGATAACAAATCATAGCAGCCTGTAACATCAACAGATATGAACAAACAGAAAGATAACAAATCATAGCAGCCTGTAACATCAACAGATATGAACAAACAGAAAGATAACAAATCATAGCAGCCTGTAACATCAACAGATATAAACAAACAGAAAGATAACAAATCATAGCAGCCTGTAACATCAACAGATATGAACAAACAGAAAGATAACAAATCATAGCAGCCTGTAACATCAACAGATATGAACAAACAGAAAGATAACAAATCATAGCAGCCTGTAACATCAACAGATATAAACAAACAGAAAGATAACAAATCATAGCAGCCTGTAACATCAACAGATATAAACAAACAGAAAGATAACAAATCATAGCAGCCTGTAACATCAACAGATATGAACAAACAGAAAGATAACAAATCATAGCAGCCTGTAACATCAACAGATATAAACAAACAGAAAGATAACAAATCATAGCAGCCTGTAACATCAACAGATATAAACAAACAGAAAGATAACAAATCATAGCAGCCTGTAACATCAACAGATATGAACAAACAGAAAGATAACAAATCATAGCAGCCTGTAACATCAACAGATATAAACAAACAGAAAGATAACAAATCATAGCTGCCTGTAACATCAACAGATATAAACAAACAGAAAGATAACAAATCATAGCAGCCTGTAACATCAACAGATATGAACAAACAGAAAGATAACAAATCATAGCAGCCTGTAACATCAACAGATATAAACAAACAGAAAGATAACAAATCATAGCAGCCTGTAACATCAACAGATATGAACAAACAGAAAGATAACAAAATCTAGACAATAAAAAGAAGAAAAACAACTTTATGTATAGTTCAGTGACAAATTGGCGAGATTGCTCACGAGTCGCCTTGGAGATTGCTATGAAAGGAAAATCTCTTGAGAGAAACTGAATCTCTTCAAATAGCATAAAAAAATAATGTCATAAGGACCAATTTTTTCCAAGCAGCGGTTGTGTCGATACTGCTATATGGATGCACTAAATGGACGTTAATAAAACGTATGGATAAAAAGCTTGACGGGACTTACACAAGAATGCTGCAAGCAATATTGAATACGTCCTGGAGGCAGGACCCCACAAAGCAGCAGCTGTACAGCAACTTATCACCCATCACGAAAACTATCAAAGTTAGACGAAGCAGACATGCGTGTCAATGCTGGAGAAGTTGGGAAAAAACTCTTAAATGTTATATACCCCTGTGGACCCCTTCACATGGACGAGCAGGATGACAAGCTAGAACCTAGATACGGCAGCTCTGTTCCGATACAGGTTGTAGCCTTGAATACTAGCCAAGAGCGATGGACGATTGAGACGGGTGGCGTGAGAGGATCAGGGAGATCCGTGCTGGCGGCACAATATGATCATGATATTAAAGCAAAAAATAATAATACTCAACAGAATTGGTTTGTGGAGAGAGAGAGAGAGAGAGAGAGAGAGAGAGAGAGAGAGAGAGAGAGAGTGTGTGTGTGTGTGTGTGTGTGTGTGAAACGGTTAATCCCAAAATGAGTGAAAGTAGCAAGTTAGCGTTAAAAGAATAAAGATTTGGCGAAACTGGGTCGGGGAGGTGTTACAGTAGGAATTAATACAAGAAATTTAAATCAGATGAAAATTTAATAAATTCATTCATCAAAATTTAGAATTGAGGTTGAGCGATTTTTGAAAGCGAGCAACAAAGACAAGAGAAACGAAACGAAGTGCTTAAATAACAATATAAAATGGACGCAACAAATCGTCCATACATAAAAAAAAAAACATTTCTCCAACACTTACCACAAAAACACTATTGCTATATAAAATAATTTATCCGTATAAATTTCAGGACATTTTTTTTTTACAATCGATATTTAATATTTCAAACATAACGCTCATATTCCTATAAAATTCTTGGATATTTCATAAGGCTAATCCAGTTCCGTTTTTTATTCCATAATATAAATTCACGTTCCACGTCTTATTATCACGAATAAAAGCGTAAAAGTTTTAATTAAAATATATTGTTTTGATTTCTTTGCCAGACTCTACTCACTATATATATAGTTGGTAATGACTGGGCTGTTAGCTTCGTCGTGGCCTTATAAAATATGCTTCCGAATTAAGGTTTATTTATTGGCTTGACTGACCCTTCTTCTGTTGGAAGATTGAATTTAACCACACTTCGTAATCCCTCAGTTAAATGCGCCAGAGGTGGAGGTTCAAGCCCATTTAAAACGCAAGATTTCAAATCAGGTTTTACTCCAAGTAGGCTAGTTCTTCCTACTTTGTGTATTAGCGAAAACACGATCTTCCTATACTTCGTATCTCATTTCAACTTTTACCAGATTAAAATCAGATTAGTTAAAACTGAAGGATTAAGTGTGAACTTAAAGCTAGTCAGAGTACCCTACATATAAATGTTTTTTTTGTTTTTTTTCGGTTTTGCTAGTTTTTTTTCTAATTCTACCTTTTCCTGTATTTTCTTTTCTTTTTGTCCTTATCGTTTTCTTCCATTAACATATGCTTGCCATCTGTATCGTCACCCACCCCCTGTTTCCCTCACGGTCACACGCACTATTTATTTCCTATACTGTAAATATTCTTTTTTTTTTTAATTTTTATTTTTTTTTTTTATCAAAGATTGCTGTCATTGCTTTCAAGTTAGATTTTAGGCACACGGAATGAAAAGAAAAACACTCAAATTGTTTTACGAATGTTTTAAGCGTTAAGACATTTTACATAATTTTTTAAAATTATAGTGGGCATTTTTTATCGGAAAGTTTATGTTAAGTCATAAAAGTGTACAGTGCATTAAGTTGCGCATTATATTGTATACTAATATGTAATTTTTATCTTCATGTTTATATATATATATATATATATATATATATATTTCTTAATGGCAGCTGAAAGACGCCATATCAGCTGATTGAAGACGTCAGGAGTGATGGGGATTTAACTTCTTGTATGTTGGTCTGCATGAAAATATTACGCTTCAGACAATTTAAAAAGAATAATAGATTTGAGGGTCATTGTTGTATTTTTTTTCACAATGAATATCTTTATATGAGAAGTAGATATTCAAAAGCTTAATTCATTTGTGACATTGTGTTACAAATGCACAGCTCTTAGTGAGGATAGAACTCCCTCGTTAAAGAACAGTTCGAAAACCATTCCACAACGCCAAGGTGACCAAAAGAAAAGTGGGCTTAGCTTAAATTCGCCATAATTTCATCAGGCTGGGGAGGCACGCTTAACACAACAATTAGCCTCAAAGGAAATGGTATCGGTGATCTGAGTTCAAATCCTACTCATGGTTGTTTCGGCTTCACTTTATGCTAATTCCTCTAGGAATAGTATGTAATCAGAAAAGATTTGAGCAAGCTGGGTTCATTTAGCTTGGTAAATTTGCGTCGCATTCTGCTTTAAGTAGAAAAAGGTGTCTCCCTTTAGTCGAAGGCGACCTTTTCAATAGCTACTACACCAAGGTGTCGAGGAGAGTGTTACTGCTTTCCCTGGATTGCTCCACTTTACACTTGATACATACCTTATATTGCTGAGTGTTAAGCAAGGAGGTATCAAGTACCATTTTTAAAGTCTTTGGTATGACGCAACCCTGGATTGAACCCTGGTCTCCCGGACCATTGGCGAACACTCTACCCATTAGAACAATGAGCCGGTAGGTAGACTAAATACATACTTTTATAAGTATGGGGCACTTTGTTATAAACCAATTCACTAATAAATTGTAATAATGTCTTGTTAGCCCGTACACCATGCGTTCTTATGCGATTAACTGATTTTAAAGACAGGCTAACCAATATAGGGTTATTTTATGCCTAGTTGTTAGAGAATGGTATTCATTGTACAAGCATATTTAAGTCTTTTGCACTGTTTTTTTTAAGATATTTTTTTTTTTTGAAATGGCCCCATCAAATACATTTTTTTTTTTTATATATCTATTTGACCACTAAAAGTACAACCACTCTCTGCTCGCATTGACCATAGGAGTAATAAAAATCAAAGGGTATTACACACTCCTCAGAACTGAAGTCTCACCATCGGAGGCAGAGTTTTATACGTAGGACATACTTTTTCAGGTGTTCTAACTCCCCAGTTGAGAATGGTCAGCATTTTTTAAGCCTCGTCGACAGGTGAGCAGAGACCAAAGAATTATAATAAATGTGAGTTTGCGTGTATGTGTATAAATATGAATACATGACTGTGTGTGTGCATTATGTGTCTGTGCGAATGTGTATGCTTGTGTATGTGCGTGAATGTGTATATGCATGTGTGTGTATGTGTATGTATGCATGCTCATGGAGGTGCCCGTGGTGTAATGGTTATCGTCGTAGGAAATGAACACGGCGATCCGAGTTCAAATCCTGGACTTGACTGATTGCATTTCACATAGCACTAATACCCTTGGGAAAGGTATGACTCCAATTATTCTCCCTCCAGCTATGGGTAAATAGTAGGACAGACGAGGTTCTTCAGCCTTGGGTAGGCAACTAGTCTAGGAGAAGGAAAACTCTGAATTCAAACCTGTTAAACTCCACTTAGAAATTGACCTTATGTCATATCCTGCCCGAGCGGAGGGGTTGGGTAAATAGGACGTATGCATATATGTATGCACGGGTGTGTATATAAGCGTGTAGTGTGAATGTGTATGTATGTGTGTGTATGAGTATGTGAATAGGTATGTGTGTGTGAATGTGTGTGTTTATATGTTTGTATGTATGTGTCTGCATGTATGTGAGCGTGAATGTGTGTGGATGTGTGTATTATCATCCTCAGAAATGGATTCACTCATGCCCTTGGGAAAGATCTGACCCCCCCCCCAGTAGTTGTGGTTAAGTAATACGGTAAACCGGACTCTTTAGTTTTGGTTTCGCAAGGCATAAGGGAGAAGTTTAACAAAGAATTCTCGCCATCTGTAATCCTTTTAATGTTAACTTTGGGTCGAATCCTGCCCGAAGCGGAAGGGTTGGGTAAATTCATACGTCTACTTGTATGTATATTGTTGCAAATCTATCATTCCTTAAGTACGTGGTACATTCAATAAGTTTCCAGACTTTTTTTTTCTATAGGCATTTAAAACTGTCGTAGACTCTTGAAATTTCAGTATGTTATTGCTATACATCTTATGAGATGACTGACCAATTTCCATGCTTTCAGGTTCAAATGTACACCTACAGCAGGAATTGGAATTCACCCTACAAAAGCCTGATTGTCACATCTGGTGAATTTCACAAATGCAATCTGGACGTAAGGACACTTTAGAAGAACGATATACAATAAAATTCTGTTTGACACACTCACTCAAGTGGATTTCCATGGGACCTTCCAGAAGTTGTTGGAACGGTACAACAAGTACATTGCAGCCAGAGGAGATTACTTCGAAAGGGACAACAGTTTCGTGTGTGTACTATCAATAAAAGTGGCCAAACGAAAAAAGTCTGGAAACTTATTTAATGATCCTCGTATACCATAATGTTTATATATTTCCGTGTCTTTCTTTTACTTAATCATGAGGAGATGAGTAGACATAATTCTAAAAATAACTGTTGATAGATATTATCAGCGATGACAAAATGTGAATATGGCATCTTAAAAATAATTATAGATAGAGAAAGAGTTTTCTTTCAGCAAAGTGCGCTTCAGGGGAAAACCATTAGAGAGATATATGAAATATTTCATTTGCGAAAATCTTTTACATCTATATGTTAGTTGTTTTGCTTTTTCTTTGTAATCTTTAAAAGTGCATATATCTTAAGTGTCTTTTACTCAATCCGTCTTAAAGGCCTCATACATACATATATATATATATATATATATATATATATATATATATATATATATATATATATATATATATATATATATATACATATATCGATCCCAGCTTCGGGAAGATACTGTCTAGCCACACAGATGAGTTCTGATAATGTGGATGACTATATATATATATATATATATATATATATATATATATATATATATGAAGTTGATGTAAAAATTAGTTATATTTCCCTGAAAAAATTATGTAAATGTATGTCATCTTTGTTGAGACATCAAAGTATATGCTATGACCTTCTATGCTTAAATACTAACGTGTTTTGCTCCATCTAATAATGTTGAAAAATACCCTTATTAACTGAGAAAATCTTTAATTCATATAATTTTCTAGAATCTTTGTTCTGACATCAAAGAGTGCGTACCCAGACACCTTGCTACTTAAATTGTCTGGGCCCATGTTGCCGGAGACAAAAAGGAGATTAAGATTTGATAACAAATTCCCAAAAGTAAAAAAGTCACACGGAAGATGCAAGAAAAAATATTACATCTTTTATTATTATGATCCTGTCTACTTGTAGTGGTAGGGTTTAACAACTTTTAATATTTAAACTCTACTTTTTTTCTGTCGTTAACTAACTGATTTACCGACACTTTTCAATATTTCGTACTTACTTGCATGGGTTCTCGAAGTTAGCCGATCCTGTGATTGTGGGAATGCTGCTAGTACATTGTTATAACACTTTATTAACTTTCAGTTAAAATATGCATTCTATAATCCTGATGTTTCCATTTTTTTTCTTGTTGTGCAAAATCTTTAATTCATAGAGTCATTATTCAGTTATAAAAATAATCTCTACCTTTTTAGGATCTTATACAATCCTAATAATGGGATGTTGAAGAACCTTTTCCTTTAAACTTACAAGCTTTCACTACGTTACATTTTTAATGGTAGATCAAATGATGTCAAATAAAATTTCTGGTAGAATTCCTTGTTCACAAAAAAAAAACCCCAAAAGAAATCTCATCTTTTGTCATGTCCTTAAAATGATTTTTTTCATAGTTTAAACTTAGTCCAGTTAAAATATGTGAAGGTTCTAATAATTCATCATAAAGAACTTTCTAATGTCATCAAACTCATATGTTTTGTTTAGACTACAGTGTTGAAAACAATCATCAATATATCAAAGATTGTCTTCAATTTGTAATGTCTTAATCACCACCATCATCATAATCATGTCTTGCCACAGGCACAGATATCCTTGACCCTTTCTCTCCACTTCTCCCTATCGTTCATCGCCTCTGGCAGGTCTTCTAGACTACATCCCGTATCCTCACATAGTTGCTGAATGTATGTTCGAGCTGGTCGTCCTGCTTTTGCCCGGCCATATGTGGGGGTCCATAGGAGTATATCACTTATGAGCTCGTCCCTGCTTCTCCAGCAGTGACCTACATATCTGGTTCGTCTAACTTGGATAGTTTTCGTGATAGGAGGCAGGATCGTCAGTTTGATCGGAGAACTACTGCTGCTCATCAATAAGTTTGGCTTCTATAGATGAGAATGAAAAGAGCCATCGAAAGATAACCATGACCCATACTCAAACCGCATACATAAACCGCATCGCTCTTCGCGCGGGTAAAAAAGGGGCGTGTTCTGCTGAGGTTGGAGCCCTGGCCTCACTGTTCGAAAAAAATGTCTTAATAAAACCTTATTTTATTGTTGATATTTATTTCGACCAACAAAGCCTGTTTTATGTTGAGTTAATATTTAACGTTGATCAATGTTCGTTTTCGCTATTTATTCTGGGAACCATATTCTCCTCGTCAAGTTCTTCGAAGATATGTAAACAACGAAATAAAGATAATAATTTGCACCAATAACAAACAATGAAAAGAAAATTCAGTTACACAGGGTGATAGGGAATTAATTTATTAGAATAAAACATAACAAATTAGCTTTTATTATTAAAAAAGGAAAAAAACGCGTAATACTGACTTGACAAAGTTAACAAAATGATTATGTCAGCTAACTTATATCTTTTTATTGAGAGATTGAAATATTCTCTAAAGAACCTTCATGCATCACTTTTATTTGCTGTCTTGTAAGCTATTTTTTATAATAAAAATGAATTGTTCATATTTGCGACTTTGTCCGACGGATTTCTTAATTCTCATATAACTTAGCCTTAGGTCTGATCAGAAAGCAATCTAATTAAGCATTGTAGAAAAGTTGTCATGTGAATTATTTGCATAATCTTCCCTCGAGGAATGTATTGTATGATATAATTGATTACAGTATGATTTATACTCTATCCTGTATATTTGTGATTTTTCAACATTAGAATGATCCCATGTCAAATCTGATCTGTTTGGAGGTTACATAAATCCATACTTTTATGATTTTTTTAACACTTTAAATAATGACCTTAAATTAACCCAGGATATCTCTATCAATATTTTCATGTATAAATCTATGAATTCTGTTAGATTTAGGGATTGATTTTGACGACACACTAACACGTGTGGGAGTATTTTAGGCCTAGAGCGAATTCATATAACGTGAACAGATTTACTTGACTTATAGCTAAGGACCCAAGCAAGTACAAGAACGCCGGGTCAGAGCAGACCTAGAAGTTATAGAAATAAAACTGTATTCCACATTAATCAGATATTAAGATCTGTAGACTCTAAATCAGACACAGTTTACTGTCATACACGAGATACCCTTTTTTTGAGTGGGGGTATACATCTCTGTAAGTGACACCGCCTGCATATTCTAATACCCACCAAAAAGGCCAATGTCTATTTTAGGTTCCTAAGGTCTGTATTTCTTCTTTTTATTTTTTTATTAATAGAGCGCGTGAAAATGAAGTAGTTCTTTAGAAAAATGTAGAAGAATTTACATTGTTGATTATAGACAGATTGCAAGAGTAAGCACCGTTACGCAGTTGAACATATGCATGCAATCCATATTTACCCAATCCCTCCGCTCGGGCAGGATATGACACAAGGTCAATTTTTAAGCAGAGATTATCAGGTTTCAATTCAGAGTTTTCCTTCTCTTAGACTAGTTGCCATGCCAAGGCTGAAGAACCCAGTCTGCCTTACTATTTACCTATAGTTGGAAGGAGAAGAATTTGATTCAAACTTTTCCCAAGGGTATTAGTGCTAGCTAAAACGCTATCAGCCTAGTCCAGGATTTGAACTCCTGTTGCCATGTCTGTTTCCTACGACGTAACCATTACACCACGGGCGCCTATGCATGCAATCAGCTATTGTGGCCCAACTACGTTTTTGTCGACAGTGCTGTTAAATTATGCGGACATTTGAGTAGCGTTCCGTGCCTTTAGTTGATATAAAGTTTCAGTGCAGTGTCTTTTGCACAATTTGAGAAGTCTCCTAAAAGATTATTCAGCTTTTGAGGTTTGTAATAAGTCTTTTTTAGCACCTCGTTAAAAGAAGGTTAAGTTTCAAGAAAGAAGTGGGTGACGCATGAATAAAAGAAAACTTATCCAGGCCAGAATTTAATCACTAGCATTTCTCTTCCAACTTCACACACACACACACACACTCTCTCTCTCTCTCTCTCTCTCTCTCTCACAGACACACACATACACACACACACACACACACACACAAATCACTTAGATTTTTTGCGGCAAGGAATCATGGATTAATCACTGTAGAACGCAAGACGAAAATTTGTCATGGATACCGGATTGGTTTATTGGTTTTAACGGCATTGCAAACTGTCTAGAATTATTTCATACCATGAATTTCGGGGTTCACGATCATATTACGTTTTCATCTATATTTTTGTGTTGTTGTTTTGAAGTAGTTTTTGACATACATTTGTACTGGATATGTATTGTTTTTAAACAGAACTATTTGGCCCCTAAATGGGACCTTAACAGGGACTACTACTCTGGGTAACCACGTTCGTGGTGTATTAGCTAAAGTGCTTGAATTGAATTTCACATAGTGCTAATTGCCGAGAGAAAGTATGGATCGAAATAGCACCCCCCTATATATGGGTAAATAGTTGGATAGTCTGTGTTCTGTGCCCTTGGTATGACAATCGGTTTAGCAAAAGGAAAAGACTCAAGTCCAAGCTGTCAAACTCAGCATAAAACTGAACTTATGCCACTTATGCTGTTCGTTCGAAGGGGTTGGGAAAGTATGTATATATAAATAAAACATTAGTCCAAAACTCAAAGTCAGAATATATCCACTAGACTCTTACGATATTTATGTATTTACCAAACCCCTTGGCTCTGGGTAGAATGTTGTACAAAGAAAACTTTAAATGGAGTACGGCTGGTTTGACTATTGAAAAGAAAGCCTTCTGGTCGCCCTCGACTCCGGTCGCCAGCTTTACTTACGGCTGGTTTGATTTTAGAAATGTCCATTTCCTAGACTGGTTTCCTTATCTATGCTAGAGAATCCGTATCCCTGTTACTATTTACCGTGAGGCGGATTCCTATGTTTCTTAAATGTATTTGCGCCGAGCGTTTTGTTCAGAATTTGAACTGAAGCGGGGTACAGATTCCATTTTTTCGACGATAACCGTTACGAAAAGTAGGTTTCTTAACGTTATTTATACGCTAACCAAAACCAACATTGTAGCATTTTCATGGCTTATGCCAGTATTGATTTTGGCCCTATGCACTACTAAGAAGGAGTATATATTCTCTTTAAACTGTCTTCTGCTTTGACTAATATATCACAGAATGTTATTTGCAGCCTGAGCGATCATATACACACGTCAGTACAGGCCTGTTAAAATTTTAATGAGGACTTGCAGAAATTTTTGATAAGAATTTTTTGCTAAAAATTAAATCTTTGACTTTACATTATCTATTCGACCTATAGTTGAGTATATTCTGCCGACCTGCTGAACTCGAGTTTCTTTAGAATCTTAACACCATCCTTCTTTGTCTTGCATTAAAAATGATTGATTGGTTAACGTAATTTTAACCCGTCTGGGATTATTTTATACTTCGAGGTTAGGGTATCGCTTTCATTGAATAGTCATTTTTTACATTTCTTGTTTATTTATTTATTTATTTATTTTCACAATTTTACACACAGTCCGATCGAATAAGAATAATTTTCAAACAATTTTTTTTTATCCATACATGGGACACTGACAAGTACTACAATTTTCGTCCGTGTATCAGACGCAGTTTGGTGACATTCCCTTATAAACGGAGGATTCTAACCTCTTTTACGGGATACAGTCAGTATAATCGAATTTTTGCCAACAGAGCATAACAAAAGTGAAAGACATTCTGTGATCTACAATATGGATGTATTAATACGAGTGTAACATCACGGTCCCATATGGACGATGGTTTTAGCTCTACCCCTTAATTTT
>CAUZXS010001058.1:0-7500 GCA_963585895.1 Sepioteuthis lessoniana | reverse complement strand
GTGGAGACCATCCAAACAACAGCATTGTTGAAAACGGCCAGAATACTGAGAAGAGTCCTTGAGACTTGAGGAGACTTGCTGTCACTCAATATCCAGTTAAAGACCATCAGCTTACGCTGATGTGAAAAACTCTAATGAGAAATAATAATCAACAAAAATCAACAAAAAGAAGAGAACTTGCAAAATTGTCGACTTTACTGTCCCGTCTGACCGCAGAATAAATCTGAAAGAATGTGAAAAGAAGGATAAATACCTCGACCTTGTTAGGGAATTGAAAAACTATGGAACATGCAGGTGACAATTATACCAATTGTGATTGGTGCGTTTGGAACAGTAACTAAAGGATTACTCAAGGGACTGGAGGACTTAGAAGTTGGTCGGATGAGTAGAGACCATCCAAACTGCTACATTATTGAGAACATTAATACTGATAATAATAATGGGATTTGAGATATAAAAAGATCACCAAAACTCAGCCAGATTTCTAGACCTTGTGATAATCAAGAAAAAAAAAGAGAAATCGAATTGTGCACTTTGCCGTACCACTGAGTAAAATTAGAAGAAAACAAAAAAAGGGAGAAGTTCCTAGACCTCGCAAAAGAAATAAAGAAAACTATGGAATATCAAGGTGATGGTGATACCAGTTGTAATTGATGCACTCGTAACATTACCCAAAGGATTGGTAAACGGACTGTAAAACTTAGAAATCAGAGAACAAGTGGATACCATCCAGACTACAACATTATTAAGATCGGTCAGAATAATGAGGAAAGTCCCGGAGATTTGTGGAGGCTTGCTGTCACTCAAACTCATGTGAAAGGCCATCAGCTAACGCTGGTGCGAAAACTCTCAAATGAGCAACGATAATAATAAAGATAATATGGCACAGAAAGAGTATAAGACTATACCTGACTGGGTGGGCTGTGGAATCCACTGGAAGTTGTGCAAGAAATTTAAATTTGACTATGCGAACCCAGATTCTGTCCCGGAGAATAAGACACATAAACCCCTATGGGATTTTAATATACAAACGGATCACCTAATCTCAGCCAAATGGCCAGACCTTATAAGAATCAACAAAATAAAAGAGAACTTGCAAAATTGTGGACTTTGCTGTCCCGTCTGATCGCAGAGTGAAATTGAAAGAAAATGAAAAGAAGGATAAATACTTGGACCTTGCTCGGGAACTGAAAAAAAAAATGGAACATGAAAGTGACGATTATACTAATTGTGATTAGTGTTTTTGGTACAGTCACCAAGGGATTATAAAAGGGACTGAAGGACTTGGAAATGAGAGGACGAGTGGAGGTCACCCAAACTAATACATTATTGTGAACAAGCATAATACTGAGAAGAGTCCTGGAGACTTGAGGACACTTGCTGTCACTCAAACTTCAGTGAAAGTCTATCAGTTAACGCTGATGTGAAAAACTCTCAATGATTAAATAATAATGTCTGGTTTGGTTTGGTTTCTTTGTTTAATGGCATATCAACCCTCTTTAGGTTATTTAATACCAAAGCCATTCTCCTAGAAGAACAGTAGTGGTACTATTTAACCCATAGCTGGGAGGATAAGGGGGTTCATACCTTTCCCAAGAGTATTTGCCCGAAAGTGAACGTAATAGCGTGACTGGAGTACGAACTCGCGTACTACGATTCCGCAGTCCATCGTTTTAACCATTACATCACGAGGAAACCCCCAGTAATGTCTGGATATGGCTCCGGAAAGGAAAGCTTAAGAGAGAAACTGAACTTTTTTCAAACAGCAACTGAAAAGAACTAATTATGTTCGAGCGAAAATCTATTAAACACAACAGAATAGCAAGTTTATGTGACAATAGTGACGAAATGATCAGTCATATAATAAGCAAATGTAGCAATTTACCACAAAAGGAATATAAAACTAGACACAATTGGGTTGGAAAAGTGATCCACAGGGAATTGTGCAAGAAATTGAAATATGACCAAACTAACTTATGGTACCCACCAGAATACATCTAGGACAAAGAGACACATAAAATCCTCTGTGATTTTGAAATACAACCAAATTAACTAATCTCGGACAGAAGACGAGACCTAGGAATAATTTAAAGGAATAAAATAAAAGTGAACTTGGTGTATAATAAACTTTGCACTCTCGACACAACACAGAATGAAAATCAAAGTAAGTGAAAAGAGAGTCGTGTATTTTGACCTTGCCAGAGGACTAACAGAGAACCGTGAGAGTTACTTAACAGTGATACCAGTTGTAATTGATGACCTTGAAACGGTCCCTAAAAGTGTGGAAAAGCGTCTATAAGAGTTGGAAATTAGAGGACGAATCGAGACCATACAAACTACAGTATTATTAAGATCAGCTTGAATAGTGAGAAGAGTGTTTAAAACCTGAGGAGACTTGTTGTCACTCAGTGAAAAGCCATTAGCTAATGATGTAAAAAATTCGCAAAAAATAATATAATGTAATAATGTAATGTAATAATACCCGGAAGTAAATATCTGGGCAGTTTTACATGACCATTTACTACCATTCCAGGTCATAATAAACCTGGTAGTAGTGGCAATGGAGGGGTACACCGGACTCCCAGAGACACAGATCTGGCTGGTAGTATGGGCAATGCATGGGTACACCAGACTCCCAGAGACACAGAAGTGGCTGGTAATAAGAACAATGCAGGGGTATACCAGACTCCCAGAGACAGAACTGGACCAGCAAATACAATTTAGTCCCCTACTCAGGACATCCTTTTCGGGGTGGTGGGTATTACCCTTCTGCCGATGACAAAGTCTGCGTATTTTAAGCCCAGATAACGGGGTTCAATCAAAAACGATTATTTTTACAATTTTACTCAAAAAATACCATTTAACAAACTAATTTGTCCAGCGAATATATACATACAAATTTTCAACAAAAAACGAAGACGGTGTTTGCTGGTGGAATGTTGCTTACTCCTCGACTTTTTTATTTATCACTCTTCTATAATCTTGTTAGTCGCCCTCTGAATTATCCTGATACACCTGTTTGCGGGAGAGTAAAAAAAAACTATTATCTAGATTTATAGTATTTTTTTGTAAGACATGGGAACGGAAATATAGAATAACCTAATATTGGGAAATATCTTTGTTTCGATTATACAAACAAGATATCTCCTTAATGGATAGAAGAGAACACATTTTTATCATTTTGATATTCAAGTAGATCGTTCCATCTAAAAACGATCATACTTACACATTTTTTTTAAAAACTTTTGGCCGTCATATTTTCGCCATATTTGCGTTACCGCAGGCTTCTCATTAGGCTTTTGTATTTATATCCGGGGTTTTGACCTCATTTCCAAATCTGAACAGAGCGTTACGTCAAAGCAAATAATATAATCCATTGTGCCCTGCATTGGCAAGTATCTCTTCTCGATTTTGAAAAACAAAAACAAAAATTTAATGTTTCCTTTTTTGGTTCGAAAGTCTAAAGTTCTATCCATTTTGAATTATCACTAAAATTGAACAACACTTCTAAACAAATCCATATATATATATATATATATATATATATATATATATATATATATATATATAATACAGCTGCGTATTTTTAAAAATGAAGCGTGCAGAATGGGTTACGAAGATCGAAGGAGAGCGTAGTTAACACCTCATGGTAACTCATCAAGCCAAATACTATTGGCTGTGTCTAAGTTATCCTAACTTTGATCTCTTTCTCAATAAATATATATATATATATATATATATATATATATATATATATATATATATATAAAGAGGAAATAAAGAATTAAAAAAGAAAAGAATTAAAACAAGAAAGAGAAAAACAAAATGAAAAAAGAAAACAGTCGAAAGAAAATCCAGACACAAAAACCAAAATGAAAAAAGACAATGAAAAGAAAAAAAAAAACAAAGGAAAAGGTAAAAACAAAACAAAAAAAAACACCAAAAAGAAAACGAAACGTATGAAGAGTCAATTATATTTGAAAAGAATAGTGAGTAAAAGAAAGTAAAGATCTGAAAGCTAAAGTAAATGTTTGAAACAAATTAACCAACTATAAAATAATAAAAGAGGGAAAAAAAAAGGAAAATTAAAAGAAGCAGACGATACTTCAAGGCTCTTTTTAAAAGTACTCACTCTTTTTACTCATTCCCGAGTGGAAACGAGGTTGACATTTAATTCAATTTTAATCCTACGCAAAGCTAATAGAAATAATATATTTATACTATTAGCTGTTACACTCAACTTATCTTGTTTGTTTTATTTTCATTTTGGCACAAATATCATTTACTTTTTAGCATTTACGTTTTAAGAGCAGGAAAATATTTTATATTCTTTAAAGTAATTTAAAAAAAAAAAGTGAGTTTTTGATTCAGCAATACATTTATAAAGAGTCTAATTGCTTATTTGTACAGTGCAAAACGTTTTATTGCTTTTAGTTCTAGTGATATTCATGTGGCGCTGATATTTTTATATCCTCCTTTCGTAATTGTTCCTAATCAAATAAAAATACACCAGAAATGAGTTGCAGATTTTTTGTTAAACAGCATCCATACTTACATGTTGATTTTAATGGAGTTTGCTTGTACTAAATTATCGCCTAGAAGACTAAACGGGAAAGATGTTGAATATTAGAAAAAATATTCAAAAATAAAACAAACACGCATAAAAAACAGTAATAAAAAACAAACAAAACAATGTTTTCTATCTTGAATTATTAAGGTTTACCAGCAATATTTTCTTTTATGTAATTTTATGGTCAGCGGATCTAATGAAAGAAAATCGTTTCAGACCGAAATAAAAAAACAAGAAGCAGACGATATCCCATAGAGAGTATCAGTGATGCAGACTATGCAGATCATCTAGTACTTCTCGCAAATATATCTGTTTAAGCCGAATATCTGCTGCATAACCAGCAGCAGAAAAAAAGAGGCATTGGTTTCTACTTAAACAGCGTTTACGTGTTTAAATAAACATGGGGCCATCTCCTTATTAAATGGCAAGTCTCTGCAATTAGAAGTTCACATTCCCCCGGTAGTAATATCTTATCTTCTGAAAGTGATGTCTACGTTTTACTGAATTGTTATTGATAGTTTAATAACCATATGGAAGTCTGATAACTTTGATACAATCAAACGGGGAATCTTGCAAGTTGTAGCTGTGTTAATACTACGGTATGGCTACACTTATAGAAGTCTAAATTAAAAAAAAAACACTCTTTGAGATAAAGCCCGATCTGAATTACACAAGGACTCTGCTCTGTTTTAAACAGCAGCAACGTGCAAAGCAGCAGTTGATGGTAATATACTTCCCATATCGTAAACCATCCAAGTAAGATGCGCAAAATTTACTGGTCACTGTAGAGAAAATAAGGACAAACTCATTTGCGGCGTTCTTCTAGGAACTTCTACCCATAAACACATCATTTCTGGCTAACCATCAAAAACTTCTTCATCATCATCATCTTAAAGTCACGCTGCTAGCACTGATTTCCCTGACTCTTTCGTTCCTGTCATCCATCGCTCTCGGCAGGTCCTCCAGACAACATCCTCTGTCCGCACAGAGATGTTGTCAGTAAGATGTTGTTCGTCGGTCAACACTGGCACGTCCATCTGAAGGGGTCCATAAGAGAACGTTTCTAACGAGTTCCTCCTTGCTTCTCCAGCAGTATCCCAGTTGTTAGTCTTATTGGTATTATTTTAGAGATTAAGGTAAGTCATCGTGAAGCTGCTGTTTCGTGAGTTGCTGCTTCCAGGATTTGTTAAATATACGTCGTAGCATTCTTGTTCAATAACCGTGTAGCTTTTCTCTAAATGTTTTGTCATGATCCATGTGGTGCATCCGTAAAATAATAATGACACAATCACTGCTTGGATGAAATTCAGTTTTATTTTATCGGACGAGTGAGACTTCTATATAATTAATAGACTATTGGTAGCAGGCTATGCCTTCACTAGCTGCATATTGATGTCATTTTCAGTAAATGAGATCCTGCTACCGTGATACGTTACCTTGTGCAATAATTTAAGAGAACCTATCTTTAGTGTGGAGATGTGTCCTAGGTTAAAATTCATGGAATCCGTTTTGTCCACATTCACGTGAAGACCAGTGCATCTTGTTGCCTGCTCCTTGCTATGCAGCAGGGATTCGGCTTGAGTAGGTGTATTTCCAAGAAGCGCAATGGTGTCTGTATAGTCTGCATCCATAATAGTGGGGTATCATCAGCTTTTTGCCTTCAAAAACTTACATTCACATATATTGTGCACACACTGGGTGCCCTCAAGAGAACTTACCAAGTGCGATAAGTGATAGGAACGGGTGGCAAGAGAGTACCTTGTGAATCCATGTTGTCGAAACGCCTTGATGATGATCTTTTTATTACTATTTTCACCTATTCACTTTTATTCAGATATTATTAAAAATAAAATGTTGAAATCCGAGTAATTTTAAGACTGTCTCAAAGTTTAATATATTGATCACCTCTACCAGTTACTCTAGTTCCCAGCTGTCTGAGCAACAACAAAATGTCAATCACGAGAACTCTCACTGTAGGTATGAAAGATGGTATTACACAAGACTTAAGGGTTTCAAAAAGTGACACCAAGTCAATTAACGGAAGAGTGATAGATAATTGCTTCAATTCCAGTGTTACGCGAAACCACCCTACCCATATAGGGATCAGGTACGTTTTTCAGTTTCTAGATCTCTCCTTAATCGACTTGAAAATTATATTTCGCGTCTTCCTGATTTTATCACTGGTTCAGATGGAAGTTGGAAGTGCAGCAATAAAGTGAATACTTTTTTTCTGTCTGACTTTCCATTCTCTGATATGAACTCGTGGACTCTTTCTCTTATCTCTTTGTCTCCATTAAATTTCTTGGAGATTCCCGCATCAATACACATATCATTAAAGCTAATCGAAATATGTAGAAGATTGAATGAAATCAAAAAATAACCATGACCGTACAACCCAGCACTGGTCGTAGAGTTGAAAGGACGGTGATGACACTTTAAATAAGTAAAGTAAGTAAAGTTGGTGACTTTAGTCGAGGGTGACCCGAAGGCATCCTTTTCAATAGCTACTACACCGAGGTGTAGGGGAGGTTGCTACGCCATTCCCTGGATCGCTCAACTTTATCATCGATCCATACCTTATAATGATGAATGTTTAGCAAGGCGGCATCAAGTACCAGTCTTTGGTATGACTCGACCTGGGATTGAACACCAGATCTCCAGGACTATTGTCGAAAACTCTACTCATTAGGCCAATGGACACTTTTGATGACGATGAATTGATAATTATGGTCATCCATAATCATTTAAAGGGGATCTGTTTCAACAAGTGCTTTCGAGAGGTCACTCATAAAAATTTAATTAAATTAAAAATAGAAACTGAATAATTCTTTATCATATTTACCAACCTCTCCACTCGGGCAGGATATGACACAAGGTCAATTTGTTTTAAAGCAGAGTTTAAAAGGTTTTAATTCAGAGTATTCCTTCTC
>CAUZXS010001057.1:47500-57121 GCA_963585895.1 Sepioteuthis lessoniana | reverse complement strand
TATATATATATATATATGCTAATCTTATTTTTTCTTGCGGTTTTTTTATCACCCAGAATTAGTTTTAGTCCAACACACCTTAAATTAGAATCATCGTGTTGGTCTGCTTACGTGAAAACTTATTAGTTTTTCTTCTTACTCTCTGTCTGTCTGTCTGTCTCTCTCTCTCTCTCTACGTATATATATATATATATATATATATATATATATATATATATATGTGTGTGTGTGTGCACGTTTATGTATCTTTTCGTTATATATTTCTTATTTGCTCCTGTCATCTAAGCAAGCATCCATCGCTATGTGAACTATTTTGATATCCAAGTCCTGATGATGGTTACTGAAACCGAAACGTTCAACGCCGACTTTACATTATTATAAATTCACCTATTTGGATTATGTTTTTTCTGCTACTTTCATACTGTCGGATTTGAATCCATATTTACTTTCATTATGTCCTTTCGGAAAAACAAATTCCAAATACAATCTTACACGACATTTAAAATAGATGATTCCAAACGATCTATATACATAAAAAATTACCATGCAGTTAATTTCGGCCGAGTATCGCTAATTCTAAACCTACATATGGCATTTTAGATGCAGGGGAATTTACAAAATATATTTTTGGTACAAAAAGATGCACCTTATATGCCATCTAATACGATATATATATATATATATATATATATATATATATATATATATATATATATACTAATCTTATTTTTTCTTGCGTTTTTTTTTATCACCCAGAATTGGTTTTAATCAAACAATCCTATAATTAGAATCATCGTGCTGATACGCTTACGTGAAAACTTGTTCGTTTTTCTTCTTACTCTCTCTCTCTCTCTCTCCCTCTCTCTCTCTCTCTATATATATATATGTATGTGTGTGTGTGTGTGTGTGTGCATGTTTATGTATCTTTTCGTTCAATATTTCTCATTTGCTCCTATCATCCCAGTAAGCATCCATCGCTATGTGAACTATTCTGATATCCAAGTCCTGAAGATGGTTACTGAAACCGAAACGTTCAACGTCGACTTTACATAATAATAAATTCACCTTTTGGATTATGTTTTTTCTGCTACCTTCATCCTGTCGGATTTTAATCCATATTTACTTTCAGACTGTCCTTTCGGAAAAAAAACAAATACCAAATACAATCTTACACGACATTTAACATGGATGACTTAAAAACGATCTACATACAGGAACATTTATGTGTCGTTATGTATTTCTCAATAAACGGCAAGTTTTGTCTCGTTTCTTTGGGAAAGCCAACATTTTCAAATATTTTTCCACGTGCCAGAAACGTTCTTATGACTTTAGAATTATGAACGCTATGTGTACGGTTGTGTATCTTTTCGTTGGATATTTCTCATTTGCTCCTGTCATCTCACCAAGCATCCATCGCAATGTGAACTATATTGATATCCAAGTCCTGATGATGGTTACTGAAGCCGAAACGTTAACGTCGACTTTGCATCATAATATATTCATATATTTGGATTATGATTTTCTTCTACCTTCACATAAATATATATATATATATATATATATATATTGATTAAAATTTTGCAGCCCATACCTCAGTAAATTTCAATAATAAATTACGATAAAAACTCACGACTAATAGTTTCATGTAATCAATTCTTTGAAGAGTTATTATTCCAGACGCCGGATTTGATTAGATTTGAACCCGAATATATCAACTTAGCAAACACCTTCGCACAAGCAGGAATCGACATAAGGTTTTTTTAAGCGGTGTGAATCACCTACCTCCTCTCGCCCTCAGTGGGTTAAATAGTATGATTATACTGTTTTTTCTACAACGATGGCTTTGGCATTAAATAACCCGCGAATGTCGATATGCCATAAAAAAAATAAATAAACAGCAACAAAATGCAACAGAAAATTACAAAGAACTTAAAAAATAAAATTCCACTCTGAAAAGAAACCATATCAGTTATTAAAAACAAGAATTTACCAGCGTTATATTGAATGAATGAATAAATAGATGATTTGAAACATGTCCATAATATGGAAAATAAATAAAAGCTTGATTATAATCTTGAAAATATATACAACCTTGATTATAACCTTGAAAATAAATAAAACCTTGATACTAATATTGAAAATAAATAAAACCTTTTATTATAATCTTGAAAATAAATAAAACCTTAATTATAATCTTGAAAATATATACAACCTTAATTATAATCTTGAAAATAAATAAAACCTTGATACTAATATTGAAAATAAATAAAACCTTTTATTATAATCTTGAAAATATATACAACCTTAATTATAATCTTGAAAATAAATAAAAGCTTGATTATAATCTTGAAAATAAATAAAAACTTGATTATAATCTTGAAAATAAATAGAACCTTGTTATTAATAGTGAAGATAAATAAAACCTTTGATCATAATCTTGAAAATGAATAAAACCTTGATTATAACCACCTTAAAGATAAATAAAATCTTAATAATAACTTTGAAAATCTCCACGAATAACAGAATGAACTCGGGGAGAAAATTTCAGACAATCTTCGTAAAAATTTTAGCGAAACCTTACAAAACCTGGTACATGAAAAAAAAAAAAATTAAACGAATAATAAATGAAATAGATAAACAAATAAATACTAGAATTTTGAGATAGAAACAAATCAACTAATTTGTAGATACAAACAGATCAACTAATTTCGGCCATATGTTGAGATTAACAGATAATTAAGAGAAAAAAAAAAGAAACGAAAACTCGCCAAGTTCCAGTTGATTCCAGAACGAAAATCCATGAAAACGCAAAAAAGCGACGACTCTTTAGATCTTGTTATAGAACTAATAAAGCTATGGAACATGAAGGTAATACTGATACCAATTGTAAATGACTAGCTTGGAATTGTCCGCAAAGCCTTGGAAAAGGGACTCAAAGAATTGGAAATCAGAGGACGAATCACAGGATCGTTGCGACCGGCCAGAATTATAAGAAGAGTCCAAAAGACATGTGAAGACTTGCTATCACTTTGACTCAAGTGAAAAACCATCAGTAAATGCAGGGTTAAAAAAAATAAACTTGCAAATCAACAAAATAAAGAGAATTTGCAAAATTGTCGACTTTGCAGTTCTGGCGGACCACAGAATAAATCTGAAGGAATGTGAAAAGAAGGATAAGTACCTCGACCTTGCTAGAGAATTGAAAAAGCTGTGGAACATGAAAGTAACGATTGTGTCAATTGTGATTGGTGCTTTGGGCACAATAACTAAATGATTATTGAAAGGCCCGGAGGAAATGGAAGTTGGCGGACGGGTGGGGACTATCCAAAATAAATACAACTTTGATATTAATAGCGAAAATGAATAAAACCTTTGATTATAATATTGAAAATAAATAAAACTTTGATATCAATAGTGAAAATAAATCAAACCTTTGATTATAATATTGAAAATAAATATAGATATTGCTGAGAACGGCCAGAATCCTGGGACGAATCCTGGAGACTTGAGGAGACTTGCTGTCACTCAATCTCTATTGAAAAACCATCAGCTAACACTGATGTGAAAAACTCTAAAGGAATAAATGATAATAATATTAGTTATTGTCAACAAAAAACAAGAGAACCTGCCGAATAGTGAACTTTGCCGTTCTGGCTGACCACTGGGTAAAACTGAAGGAAACCGAAAAGAGAAGTAAGTTCTTAGACCTTGCTAGAGAATTGAAAAAAATACTGAACATGAAAGTGACGGTGATACCAATTGCAATAGGTGTGCACGGTACCATCACCAAAGGATTGGTAAAGAGTCTGGAGGACTCGGAAATAAGAGAACGAGCGGTGACCATTTAAACTACATCATTGTTAAGATTAGCGAGAATACAGAGGAGAGTTCTGGAGACTTGAGGAGACTTTCTGTCACTTAGATTACTGTTAAAAAAACATCGGCTAACGCTGGGGGGGAAATTATAATGATAATAAAGCACTTAAAACAGTTCCACAAAGATCAGTAAAGGGATTCGAACACTTGGAAATAAGAAGACAAGAAGAGACCATGAAGACTACAGAATAATTAAGAATACCGAGAAGCGTCCTGGAGATTTGAGGTGACTTGTTGTCACTCTCATTCCAGTCAAAAACTATCAACTAATGCTGGTTTAAAAAACCCTCAAAAGTGTAGAATAATTATGAAAACGAAAAGAAAACTAAAAGAGAGAAAAGTACAAGAGAAGTAAAAAGTCATGAAACATGTAAGTGACAGTGAAAATAATTAAAACTGATGAGCTCAGAACGGTCCTCAATAGCTTCCTAAGGGGACTTAAAGAGATGGAAATCGTGGAACAAATCGAGACAATGCAAATTACAGTACTAATAAAATCGGACAGAATACTGATAGGAGTTCTCGAGACCTGGGTAAACTTGCTATCATTTAGACTCCAGTGAGAGACTATCAGGTAACGCCAGTTTGAGAAACTTGTAAATAATAATAATAATAATAACTTGCTCTCACCCTGACTCCCGTGAAAAACCATCCGCTAACGCTGATGTGAAAAACTCTAATGAGTAAACAATAATAATAAAGTAAGTAAAGTTGGCAACCGTAGTCGAGGGCGACCCGAAGGCTCCCTTTTCAATAGCTACTACACTGAGGTGTAAGGGAGGTCGCTACTCCTTTCCCTGAATTGCTCCACTTTCCTCTTGATACATACCTTATATTGCTGAGTGTTAAGCAAAGAAGGATCAAGTACCGTTTTTAAAGTCTTTGGTATGACACGACCTGGGATTGAACCCAAGTCTTCCGAACCATTTGCGAATACTCTATTCACTAGGCCAATGAACCGGCTCGAATAATAATAATAATAATAATAACAACTATGGAACATGAAAGTGACGGTTATACCAATTGTTATTAGGGCTCATGGTACAGTCACCAAAGGGTTGGTACAAGGATTGGAAGACTTGGAAATAATGGGACGGGTGGAGACTGTCCAAACTACAGCATTACTGAGATCGGCCAGAATACTGAGAAGAGTCCTGGAGACTTGAAGACACTTGCTGTCACTCAAACTCAAGTGAAAGAACATCAGCAAACGTTGAGGTGAAAAACTCTCAAGGAGTAAAATAAACGAAGAAGGATTAAGACTGTCCAGACGACCACACTATTGAGAATTGAGAAGACTAACAGTCACTTGAATTTCACTTTGGGCCACTAGCTAGTTCTGGTATTTAAACTAGTAAAGACAACATTTGAGATGCAAAACGATCCCCCTAATCCCGGCCAGAAGACAAGACCTACTGATATTTAACAAGAAAAAAAAAAAAAGAAGAGATTCTGCCGAATAGTGAACTTTGCCTTCCTGGCGAACAACAAAGTGAAAATCAAAGATAACGAAAAGATAGAAAAGTGCTTGGACCTTGCTAGAGAACTAAAAAAGTAATGGAAGAATTATAAGTGATGAGCTTCGAACGATCCTCAAAGGCTTGTAAGGGGAGTGGAAGATTTGGAAATTAGAGAACGAATCGAGACAATCCAAACCATAGCATTATTAGAATCGGCCAAAATACTGAGAAGAGTCCTGGAGATTTGATGAGACTCGCTGTCACTCAGAACACAGTAAAAGACTATCAGCCAACATTGGTGTGAAAAACTTGTAAAGAGTATAATAATAATAATATTCCTGAAAAACTATGGAATATAAAAGTGACGGTGATACCAATGGTAATTGGTGTGCTCGGCACAGTAAAAAAGGATTGGTACAGAGACAGGAGTATTTGGAAATAGGAAGACGAGTGGAGACTATCCAAATGACTTCATTAATATCGGCCAGAATCCTGGAGACTTGCGGAGATTTGCTATCACTCAGAACCTAATTAAAGACTATCAGCGAACGCTGGCATGAAAAAACACGCAAGAAATCAAATAATAATTTTAAAAAAGGAAACAAAGAAATCTATTTTCTTATTTTTTATATTTATTTTTATTTTTTTGATAAAGCATTTTAAAAGATATACACAATAGCGCCCTTGGACAACTATAAATGTGCACTTTTGAATCGTAAATCTTCTGTGAAATTAAGATACCAGAATTTTAATGCCGTATACTCGTTTAATGAACGACATTTGAAGACCAATATTTCACCTAAAAAAACAAAAACAAAGGAGAGAAGAACTGTCACACGAGATATATTTTTGAAACATTTACTTTTACTTTTTTTTGTTGGCCTAATCTCGTCGTGACTTCAATCGAAAGTGAACACGTATCCGGAGAACACCCCGGGGCCTGTTCTGGACTTCGGTCCGGAGCGTGGCTCTGCAAAAAGAACAATGGCAGACTTGGGGCCTTTAAGCTCCTAGTTTCGACTGGGTGAGCTGCAGTTTTGTCTCCTTTGTAACCCACGTATGGCACTAGACCTCGCGTCTAGTTTAAGCCATAAACTGGCATACGTGCCCGGACCCAAATTTGGGTTTGTGAAACTGCTTGCCTCATCCGGCTCACATTGCACCAAGTGAGCCGATGAGCAGCATAGACCAGCAGGGTTCGAATCTCGGCTCGTTACTGACCTCCCCTCCTCTTTATCCCCATTTTAATCGGCCTTCGGGCTTTTGACCTTGTATCAAGCCGTGTCCGTCGGGAGGCATTGGCAAATATCAAACAGCTATAGACTCTACCTAAACAAACGCTATTTGTTACGGTAATAAAGTTTTTAGTTGTTACTCAGAAAATTCGGACAGCTGACCGTATCTCTATTGCGATGATCACAACGTTTCGTCTGATTGGTGATTGGTTTTGTTTTGTTTGATTTAGTTTTCTTGCGTATCAACCATTTTTGGATATTTGATGCCAAATGCTGTTTCTCTCGCTCTCTCTCTCTCTCAATATATATATATATATATATATATAAACATATGATTTGTAAACATATTCTGTAGACAGACAGTTAAATGATTGAACACTTCTTTTTCTAACGATTCATTCTAGCATAAGTCAACAGAATTAGATGTTCCAAGTATTGCAATGTATAGATTAAATTGAATTAAACATCAGTCATTTGTTTAAACACAGTCATTTGTTTAAACATCAGTCATTTGTTTAAACACAGTTAAATGATCAAACAGTTCTATTTCTAACAATTCAATTTAGGATAAGTCAACAAAGTTAAATGGTTCCATGTGTTGCTATGTATAACTAACAGTTGATTTAAACAGCAGTCATTTGTTTAAACACTGTTAAATGATCAAACAGTTCTATTTCTAACAATTCGATTTAGCTTGCCTTATATTAGCGTAACATATTGACCCTCGACCGAGCCGTCAATCAAGAGATACACCTGTGTAAATAAGCGGAAGCAGGTGGACGGCAAACAAAAATATAACCAGGACACAGACGGCTCGAGTCAGTTGGTGATACGATGCCAGAGAATTGAGAAACAGCTCCAGACAGAAGGCTTGGGCCCTCAGTGACCCACGGTTGAGCAGCCCAGCCAGAATGAAGCAGAGGTACTGCTATGGCCAGAAGAACTTTGGGTCAATATTTAGCCGTCTGTCCTCGTCTCCAACTCACCTCTCACACACAACCAACATCAACCCTTTCGAGAATAAATTGTGAGAGGTATATTTTTATAAAGACGTGTGTTCGTTCGTTCGTTGAAGTTCGTCATTATTGTTGACTATGTTTCCGGTTATATATGAATATGTATTATGAGTATACAACATTAGGACTCAATTTATATATCAAACAGTTCTATTCGACACATAGATATGACCCAATCGGGTGCTACCACTTCAAGTCAGAGTGGACCTGGAAGAGATAGTAATGAAGGAGTACTCTGCTTTCCCCGAAGCTCCAGCTTTACTGGAGCCTCACGATCAGATTTTTTAGTGTTCTATCTAGGACGCTCATTGGGATGGGGTATCTTACCCATCTGAAGAGAAGCAATCGGTGCATTCTACAGCTCCAGCCGACTGGGCTACCGATTTATGATTTATAGCAATAAAGATGTCAATTTTTAAATTAAATTACCATGACAAGAAAATCCGTCAAGCACTGCACGCAACGAGCGGAACAACTGGACAGCTGTTTCAACCTTATTAGGTCTCATCCGCAGTGTATACCGCGATCTCATCCACTGGAGATCGAACCAGCAACCACAGAATGCAGAGCCGAAACTCTATAAATTCATACCGTTCACAAGCAATGCCAAATTAACTTGTCGTTAACTTGATGTGTCAGGTAGTTACATCCGTACACTTAAAGTGGACACGGCCACCTCAAGGGCGACGTCTTCCCAAAAGGATTGGAGATACGCGGCCGTGTAATCATATCCTCATGGGCAAAGAAATAGACACATTTTTTTTAAAAAAAATTTAGATAGAGGAATTATAAAATAAATTGAATTACCATGACCAGAAAATCCGGTTGGTTGGTTGGTTGGATTTTATGGCATATCAAGCTTTGATGGTTATTTAAGGCCAAATCTACTTTTATATAAACAATTCAGTTTAGCATGAGTACACAGTTTAATTGCCAAAAAAAATTTTTTTCAAACTATTCAAGCAGTTATATATAACAATTCAGTTTAGTGTAAATACAGTTTCAATGTCAAAAAACAATTCTTTCAAATAATTCAGTTTAGCATAAGCATGCAGTTTAAATGTTAGTACGGTTTAATTGTCAAAAACATTTCTATTCCGTTTAGTCAAACAATTCAGCGTTCTATTTAATCCATAGATAGGGCCCTATCAGGTGCTACCACGCCGGTCCAGAGTGGACCTGGGAGCAATGGCAATGAAGGGGTGATCTGTATTCCCCAAAGCCCCTGCAGTACTGGGACCTCACCATCAGACAGTTTAGTGCCATATCTAGGAAACTCATTGGGGGGAGGTCTTACCCCTCTGCAGAGGTGCAGTCAGTGTATTCTACAGCCCCAACCGACTGGGCAAAGAAAGCCCGGATTTATGATTTACTGTGTAATTGAATATTCATAAAACCGGCAAAATATTATAAATAGTTAATAGAATTAGGTGAAAACTTCGTTATCTTAACTAAAAAACTTCATTCAAACTTTCGAGCTGAGGTAGTCTAATTGGATTTATAAAAAATAAATAAACAAATAAAAAGAAAAAGAAAAAGAAAAAAAAGAAGGAAATAATGTCTTTCCTTAGTAATCATTAATTAATCAATGACAGAGCTAGGTATTTTATATGATTGGAATATCCAAATAAACATCGTTGGCTACATCAAGGTCTAGACTACACTTTTTATTTACAGTATTGCATCAACTTTTGGTTCGGTTTTGAGTTTTTGTTGAACGGCATATCAAAATTCGTGGGTAATTTAATACCGAAGCCATCTTAGCGAGACAGTCGTGGTGCTATTCAACGCATAGTTGGGAGAGGATTACGGGGTTCATGCCTTTCCTAAGAGCATGTGTCCAAAATGAACGTAATTGCTCGACTGGAGTTCATACACGTTTACAATTTTGTCGCAGTCCAGTACGTTACCGACGATGCCACGGAGAGATTTGATCATTTTAATGTATTCCTGAAAGTATAAATAAGTGTTTGAAAGTTTTCTCTTTATGTCACTGGATGTTGAAGAAATATTTTTGTTAGCTACAACAAACAA
>CAUZXS010001057.1:5000-37500 GCA_963585895.1 Sepioteuthis lessoniana | reverse complement strand
TTTTTGGCACACAGTTAAATGGCCTCAAGTATTTCTATCTAATACGAATATTTCTATTTACTAGTCATCATTTGTTGCATACAGTTAATTGATTTCAAGTATTGGTATGTAACAGTAAGAATTTAATATTAGTCATTGGTTTACATGCATTTATATGGATATACATATATTTTTGTAAGTGACTAGTTTGAAGGTCATTTCATTTTTTGCTATTTTTTCTATACAGTTAAATGTTCAATTATTGCTATATAATACCCATAATTCCATCTAAATTTGATCATTTTTATACAGACAGTGAAGTGGTTACAAGTATTGCTATTAAACACTAATGATTCTATTCAATATTAATCATTGGTATGTAGACGATGACGTGGTTACAAGTATTGCTATCTAACATTAATAATTCTATTCAATATAAATCATTTGTATGATGATAGTGAAGTGGTTACAAGTATTACTATCTAACACTAATAATTCTATTTAATATTAATCATTTGTTTGCTCACCGTACAGTGGTTACAAGTATTGCTATCTAACACTAATAATTCTATTCAATATTAATCATTTGTATGATGATAATGAAGTGGTTGCAAGTATTACTATCTAACACTAATAATTCTATTCAATATTAATCATTTGTATTTAGACGGTAAAGTGGTTACAAGTATTGCTATTTAAAGCTAATAGCTCAATTCAATATTAATCCTTTTTTTGTCAACAGTGAAGTGGTTACAAGTATTGCTATTTGACACTAATTATTCTATTGAACACTACTCGTTTATTTGCACACAGTCAAATAGTTCCAAGACTTGCGATTTAATACCAATAGTTACCAATTCTCATTCACACAGTTAAATATTTTCACGTTTTATTTCTAACATTTCACTTAAAGATGAATGATTTGCTTGGAGATAGTTTAAATGTCAAACAGTTCAATTTGACGCATATGTATAATCGGGAGTGGGCATCCTCTTAATATCCTCGTGAGGTAATGGTTAAAGCACTGGACTGGGGAGTCATACTAAGCGTGTTCGAACTTCAGTAGCTTGAAAGATATGAACCCCCTTATCCTGCCAGTTATGGGTTGAATAGTGCTATTACTGTCCTTCTAAAAGAATGAATTTGGCATTAAATAACCCAAGAAGGCTGATATACCATTAAACAACTAAACAAAACAAAACAAAACCATAGAGAGGATTCTATCAGGTACTACAATTCTGGGAGAGCAATAGTAATGAATAAGAACTCTACATTCCCCAAAGCTCCAAGAATGGAGCCTCCCGATCAGATTGTTTAGCGTCATATCTAGGACAATCATAGATAGGGTGTTAGACCCTCTGCAGAGATGCAGTCGGTGTATTCTACAGTCCCAGCTGACTAAGTCAAACTCGTTGGGGGAGTCTTACCCCTCTGCAGAGATATCTTACCCACTCAGCAGAGATGTATTCTACACCCCACCCCTGCTGACTGGGTTTAGAATGAAGAGTTTTCTTTCTTTAAGAATTGTTAACTTAGCAATCCTTATTTTGCCTAATTAATTACACAAGAGTTAAGTGAAAAAAAACAAAACAGATAGGCATCATCGCAAAATGAAACACAAACTGCGTCGTACAAGATTAGAACCCGGATCACAGATTTTATTTCTTATGACGGGGACCGTTACATTTAAAATGTTCATTCGGCCTTGAGGTAAATGTGAGAAAAACTTTGTAAATTACTACCGATCCAATACAAAATGATTTGGGGAATTGTTGCAGCAAAAAGGTGGCGCCATATTCCCCCAAGGTGCCGCTCTGGCGGTGTGTCTTCAGACCCGCTGAATGTCTCCCCTGCAGAGGTGCAATACCACTTTCTATAAAATGGTGCCCTAGATATGACACTAAAATACATTTGATGGTGAGGCTCCAGCTAAGATATGGGGTGTTTAGAACATCTTTTCAATTGCCCTTACTCCCAGGATTGCTCTTACCCGGATTTCTTGTACCAGTTAGGGTCCCATGTATGGGTCAATAATTTATTTGGTTTCTTTGTTTAATGGCATATCAAATTTTGGGGGCTATTTAATTTCAAAGCCATTTTATAGAAGAACACTCATAGTAATTTTTAACTCATAAATAAAAGCAGGGAATAAGGGACTTCCGTATTTTTCTTAATGGTATTAGTCTGAATGTGAACGTAATAGGGGGTGTCCTCATGGTGTAATGGTTAAAGCGATGGACTGCGAAATCGTATGACGCGAGTTCGTACTCCAGTCGCACTATTACATTCACTTTCGGGCAAGTACCCTTGGGAAAGGTATGAACCTCCCTTATCCTCCCAGCTATGGGTTAAATAGTACCACTACTGTTCTTCTAGAATAGAGTTGGCATTAAATAACCTACTAAGAGTTGATATGCCATTAAAGAAAGAAAGAAAGAAAGAAATGAACGTAACTGGGATTCGAACTCGCTTATGTGGAGTCTTCAGACTAGCATATTACGCCACAGGGGTGTGCACATCTATGGTTGGTTGTATTTTATGGCATATCAAACCTTGTAGCTTTTTAAATGGCAAATCCTGTTTATATATCTAATTTCTTATCGTATATTTTGAAGCTAACATTTTAAACAAGCCACATTTTTTTGTTTTGCATAAAGTATTGCTATTTAACACAAATAATTCTATTTATTATTAATTCACCTACCTAGGAAGTAACGTCTCATCAACCGAAAACGACATCGACACACGAAAGCATGGACGGCTATCGATAGGCTCTCGATCATATGGAAATCAGACCTGACCGATAAAATGAAACGCAGTTTCTTCCAGGCAGCGGTTGTATCGATACTGCTATATAGATGCACTACATGGACGCTAACTAAACGGCTGGAGAAGAAGCTAGACGGCAACTACACGAGAATGTTGAGAGCAATATTGAACAAGTCCTGGCGACAACACCCCACGAGACACCAACTATACGGCCACTTGCCTCCCATCACGAAAACTATACAAGTTAGACGAACCAGACACGCAGGACACTGCTGGAGAAGCAACGGCGAGCTCGTAAGTGATGTACTCCTATGGACCCCCACATATGGCCAAGCAAAAGCAGGACGACCAGCTCGAACCTACATACAGCAGCTATATGAAGACACAGGATGTAACCTTGAAGACCTGCCGGAGGTGATGAATGATAGGGAGAAGTGGCGAAAGAGGGTCAGGGATATCCGTGCTGGCGGCAAGAGAAGATGATGATGATGATGATTAATTATTTGTTTACACACAGTTAAATGGTTTAATGTATTACTATCCAACAATGATATTTTTGTTTGCACACAGTTAAATTGTTTCTACTTTTGCTATTTAACAGCAATGAATTCATTCATTATTACTCATTCCTTAGCACACAATAAAACAGTTGCAAAGCCTTGATCTGTAACCTGAACAATTCAATTAACCATCGGTCATTTCTTTCCTCATAGCGAAATTGTTCAACAGTTCAATTTGACTCATAGAGAGCATCCTAATATGTACTACCACCTCGACTCAGAGCAGACCTAGGAGTAATGGCAATACTCCGCATTCCCCAAAGGTCCAGAACTGGAACCTCAATATCAGATGGTTCAGTGTCATATCGATGACAGTCGTTGTCCATGTGGGCAGTCTTAATACTCAAGAGAGATGCAATCGGCGTATTTTCAACTTATAACACAAGAGGCTCCTATCTTTGGGTTCAAATACATCTGTTTAAACTTACTTTTCGCATAAATTAACCCAACACGGTTTGACATACCATAAAAAAGAACAATCATTTACTCATCTAGAAGTGAAGATTTACCACCGGTCATACCTTAGACAGTTTCAAATGATCATTGGATAAGTTACTTTAAAATATATAATAGCTTGCTCTATAAGATACTGACTTCGGCTTTAAATAACCCAACACAGTTTGACATACCATAAAAACTAACCCACCCCCAACACATCGTCTTTCGTGTTGGCAGAGTCTTTAATGACATCATTTACCGTTACCCTTTGTGGTAATTACGCCATCTGGAGGCATTGTGGTGTATTAAGGCGAGGTTACGCTTCATATACTCTACAGTGAATCCTGAGTTAATTGGCTACGGGGACGATTCTTGTTAAACACGGGGTACCACGTGAGATCTCACTTGTAGCTATGTAGACAATACCTTTCCTTACTTCGAAATGTATCAGAGAATTGCAGAGATTAGCTCGAAAGAATAGAAGACAGGAGCTGCTCGTGGCGTAATATATGTGGTGTACGACGATCTCGAAATAAATGAGTTCGAACTCAAGTCTCGCTACAACATTCACTTTCTGACTCTTGGGAAGGGTATGTAACCCCTTATTTCCCCAGTTATAGGTTAAATAGTATTACTACTTGCATTCTGCAAGAATGGTTTTGGCATTAAATAACTTATGAATGTTGGAAGCTATAAAACAAAGAAAACAAAATTAAGAGAAGAAAGGTGTGACGGATTATTTTTCACCCAATGCCCGTTTTTTTATACAAATTCAACTTAATATTTTTTCGAATCTGAGTGACAGCAAGCTCATTAAAGTCTGGATGACACACCTAAATACCCTTTCTGTGTTTAACAGGGCTATAATCTCAATGATTTCTCTTCTTTCTCTGATCTCTTGTTCTTCCTTTCTCTTTTCCAAGATATCGACGACTTTTCTAAGGATACAACTGTCAAATAACTGTTCCCCGGTTCCTCCAACTCTGGTGGTGTAATGGTTAGCAAGCTCGACTAGCAAACCTACACGAGTGAGTTCGAGTCTCATTGGGTGCCCCTTTCATATGGCCTTGAGCCACATCTAAGCAAAAAGCTTAGTAATTTATCACAGTTCCCCGAACATTCTGGCAAGATTCTGATGTTTTTCAATCTTTTCGACTTTTTTCATATTGAATTCAATGATTCGTTGGAATCGTAATATCCGCGAGACAACAAGGACTTTTCCCTTGTTAATAAAAAAAAAAATCTAAAATAGCTAGCCCAGTCGGCCGAGGTGTTAAAATACACCAACTCTATCTCTGCAGAGGAATAAGGTCTCCATTAACGAATGTCCTCTATATGCCATTAAACAATCTGATAGTGAGGCGCCAGTAATGCTGGAGCTTTGGGGAATGCAGAGTACCCCTTCATTGCGTCTTCTTCCAGGTCCACTCTAACCCGGAGTAGTTGCACCTAACAGGGTACAATCTATGGGAAAAATAGAACTGTTCGATATTAAAACAGAGGGCAAAAAAATGACTTATGCTAAACTGAATTGTTAGAAATAGAACTGTTTGATTATTTAACTATGTGTAAACAAATGACTGATGTTTAATTGAAATGTCAGTGATACATAGCCTTTTAACTATTTACCTTTATTGACTTATGTTTACAAATCATATATATCTAATATATATGTATAAACCGGATTTGGCATTGAATAACCTGCAAGGGTTGATATGCCATAAAAACAAACCAAACCAATACAGAATAAATATTATAATTTATGAACAAGCCAAGACTAGTAGATTTAAAGAATAAAATATATCTTAGTTTTTTTATGATAATTTTCTAAAACAAATATGAATATATATACTCAACCTCTCCTCCACGAGCAGGATGTGACAGGAGCTTAATCTTTAAACCAATCCTCAAGGAATCCAAAAAGAGGAGAAAAGATGTTGACAAGGTATGGATTGAATAAAATTGATATGATCCCGCAACCTTTAACAATAGAATGTCTGGAAATGTACAAAATATCCGAGTGAGTCATAAACTTCACCGAATCTATGAAAAACCTGAAAGTGGAATTGGCAGCAGGAAAAAAAATTAAAGGTGAAAATCCCCAATGGAATCTTCCAGGGAGAGACGCTGTTGTCTTTACAGTTAGTAATAGCAATAATGCCAGTCAGTTAAATTCCTAGTTAATGGACTGGGGGCTACAAATTCAAAAATTCCCAGAAAAGATCTATCACCTTATATATTGGATATCTCATATATATGGGGCCCATGTGTCCCTTAATAACTATAATTACACTGCTGTGTTCTTTTGGTGATATAAGTAAAGTTGGCGAACTTGGTCGAGGGTGACCCGAAGGCTCCCTTTTCAATAGCTACAACAACGAGGTGTAGGGGAGGGTGGTACTCCATTCCCAAGATTGCTCCACATTACCCTTGATCCTTACCTTATAATGCTGAGTTTTAAGCCAGGTAGCATCAAGTACCATTTTTGAGTTTTTGGACACCAGTCTCCCGGACCATTGCTGAACACTCTACTAATCAATCTGTCTGCAAGTATAAAATAAAAAGAATTAGAGACTTTGATATAAACAAGAAGAATATACAGCCAGGATAAAGGAATGGGATTTAGTATCGAAAAATGTGCCATGTTTATAACAAAAAGTGAGAAAAGCGAAAGAACCAAAAAAACAGACTGCCAAATAAGGAAAGAATGAGATCGCTTAGAGATAAGGAAAATTACAAATATTTGAGAATACTTGAAATGGGTACCATCAAACAAGCGGAAATGAAAGAAAAAGAATAAGAAAAGGGTACCTCAAAAGAATGAGTAAAACTTCTCGAAAACAAGCTCTGCGGCTGAAATATTCTCGAACAGATGAACATCTTGGAAATAGCTCAAGAAATTAAAACAGTTGACAATTAGAGGAATACTCTCGACCATTCAAACTATGGCATTGTTGAGATCGGCCAGAATACCGAGAAGAGTCCTGGAGGCCTGAGAAAATACGACCAGCTTATGCTAAGACAAAAACGGAAAGATCAATGAGTTGCTCTAAGAGGAAATGAATGAAAAAAAAAAATGGCTAAGTGAAAGAAAATGGACTCGGCGACACGAGTTCAAATCCTGGACGAGACTGGTTGCATTTCACATAACACTATTACCCTTGGGAAAGGTATGAATCCAATTATTCTCCCTCCAGCTCTGGGTAAATAGTAGGGTAGACTGAGTTATTCAGCCTTGGTTAGGCAACTAGTCTAGGAGAAGGTAAACTCTGAATTTAAACCTGTCCGCTTAAAAATTGATCTTGTGTCATATCCTGCTCAAGCGGAGGGGTTGGTAAATATTGCTAAATGAAAGAAAATATACACCTTTTCACAAACATACCTCACACTCGCAAACAAACGTATATATATATATATATATATAAAGATTATAATAATAGGCGAAATAAATTTATAATGACAATTTATCTGTGGTTGATTTTTCTTTCTCTTATATATATACTGTTGGGTATCACCCACACCTTTCTCCACATAATGAACTAGTCCATCTGCCATATATAGCAGTAGCTACTAATACCATGGCAGACGAGAAGGTGAAGAGCAGCTTCTTGTAGTAATAGTATTAGAGCGTTGGAGACTGGAGATCGCGCTAGATCACCTTACTTGCTACCGTAATAACGGAAGCCAATACAATCGTTGGACTATATCTTTATTCTGTATTCACTAATCCTATGTTCTTGTCTACTAACAGTCTCTCTATTGTATATACTTTTTTTCTGAGAATATATCTCTATTTCCTCTCATATCGTGGTTTGTCTTTTATTTAATATTACAAGCGTTCACTAACCAGAACGCAACACACGCACACACACACAAACACACACATATATATATATATATATATATATATATATATATATATATAAGAGGAAGAAAAATCAACCACGGATAAATTGTCGCAATAAATTTATTTCGGTGATTATTATAATCTATATCTCTTCAAATAAAATAATTTAAATTTTAATAACCGTTTATTTCATCTGAAGAGACGAAGTTTATATGCTTTGCCGAAATAAATTGATCATGACTATTTAACCTTGGTGGATTTTTCTCTCATTTACGACACAATAATAAAGACGCACGCAGGAAGACTTCTTTATAAATATATGTACCTCTCCCTTTATTGCAAGGGTTCGAAAAGGTTATTCAAGGTCTGCGTGTGAGAGGGAGCTGAGGACCGAACATAACTGCAACATTTTGACCCCTACTCTTATGGCCGTCAGCATTGTGTCTTTCTTGTTCTCCTGATGCTCATCCTGAAGCCCAGCGGCTCAGCTCTCTGCTGGATGATGGCTTTCTTTACTGCATCTAATCAGCATCTTCTCTAGACTCCAACTCATCAGGGCCCCAAGCCCCTTTGGCCTGGTGTGGCTTTCCCTACCACATTTCGTCTATAACTCCGCCTCCAACTGTAACTGGAACTTCTGTCTTGACTGAGTTATATAATAGTCCAACACCCACTCGATCGCCTACTCGATCTTTGGAATCGCATGTTTAATCGTCATCCAGCGGAAATAACTGTCATGCAGTTCACAGGTCACTCTCTTCCGGTGCATCAGTCTATGAGTGTATCATGGGCTTTACCTTGTCCCATTTCATCAGCCAAATCCACCCACGCGATCTCTTTCGATGACTGGCCATTGGAATGTGTCACTTCCTTCAGGTGTATCACTTTGTAATGTCATGTTTGCTCGGGCCGAAGGTCAAAATATAACAATATATCGAGCACTCCCATAGATTTATGTTATCTCACATATATTCTATATACGAATAGTCCACAGCCATGGCAATCGGAAAAGAAAAAGGAGAAAATGTAAAATTATGATATGTGTGGAATATATTTACTAAAATGGAATATACTGTAGCTATTTAAAATAGATTTGCTCCAGTACGGATTGATGTTAAAAAAGCCAAGACGAATATTAACGGAATTACAAAATGAAATAGCACCGGCCTCGAAAATTTGTCTTAGTCTTTTATTGTGAATGTAAATGAACATCTTTACAGAATTTAAATCGACATTATGATTAGATTGAGAAATGTGTTGAAGAAGTGCATTGTTCAAGTTGCCATTTTTAATGTCTCTTTCGTGTTCCTCCCCTTTTTCATTTTCTCTGTCTTATCCTTCCTCCTTTTTATTCGAAATCTTTCTCGATAATAATAGCGGAGCTTAAATTCTAGACAATATTCCATGAATCAAATGATGTAATTTAAAATAACAAACGCTGACTCACTAACTAAACGGCCAACTTTTTCTTGATATACGGATTTTCCTAAGTGTGTTGTATCTTTAAACACCCATCGTTGATTTAACATTACTAATATCATCCCTCACAGACCTGATGATGGTTCATTAGAACCGAAACGTGAAAGTATCGACTTTGCTTCTCAATAAATCTCTCCTTCTACTTGGATTACCTTGTTATCAATCTTTCTCTATAAATTGTCGGATTCCTCTTCTTTATTTACTTCCATATACATTGAATATATATATCCATTTGCCCTTGATCCTTACCTTGTAATGGTGAGTGTTAAGCAGGGAGGCATCAAGTACCATTTTATGAGTCTTTGGTATGACTCGATCTGGGATTGAACCCCCGTCTTCTGGACTATATATATATATATATATATATTATTCTCTATTATTTACTTCCATATATATATATATATATATATATAATATCTCTTCCACCGTGGGTTGAGCACTCTGGCGAAAGAATTAACGGCTGCCACTCGCGTAATGTAAAGCTGTTCGAATGAATTGACCACTCTGGTATCCGGTAAGGCAAAATGTAAACAAATGAATGCTACTACAATATGCCTTATGATTACCGAGCTGACGTATGTCGCCTATGGGCTAAGTGGTATGATACTAATTCTAATGTAAAGATAGGCAGGTTTCAATCCCAGTTTGAAGCGTCCTGCGTGTCTAGCCACAATGAAGAGTTGTGATAAAACGAAACAGTCTGTCTGTTGATGACTATATATATACGAGGATCATTAAATAAGTTTCCAGATTTTTTTCGTATGGGCCCTTTTATTGATAGTGCACACACAGGAAACTCTAGTCCCCTTCGAAGTAATCTCCTCCCTTCTACCGTTCCAACAACTTCTGGAAGGCTCCATGGAAGTCCTCTTGCGTGAGCGTCTCAATCACCTTCGTCACAGCCTCTTTCATCTCCTCAATTGTCTCATAACGACAGCCTCTGAGCTTAGGCAATAACCAAAAGTCACAGAGAGAAAGGTCCGAATTATAGGGAGGGTGAGGAACTGTCTTGATACCCATCTTGGTCAAATAGTCTGTGACAAGGATGGAGTTGTCGACTGATGCATAGTCTGGTGGAAATGCCACTGACCCGATTTGAAGTGTGCTAGCCTCTTCCGACGGAATCTCTTCCTGAACTCCCTTAAAACCTCTACATAGTAACCCTAACCCTAACCCTTTGGCCAATCAACTCTGATGTATTGACTTCCTTACTCCTCCCACACCTCTCATCATCCTTCACAGACTCCCTGCCTTCCTTGAATCTCTTATGCCAGTCAAAATTCATGCAAGATGCTTCAAAGGCAGTCTGAAGCATTCCATACGTTTCTGTGGCATTTTTTCCAAGTTTAAAACAGAATTTTATTGCATATCGTTCTTCTAAAGTGTCCTCACGTCCAGATTGCATTTTTGAAATTCACCAGCTGTGACAACCAGGTTTTAGTAGGGTGTATTCCAATTGCTTCTGTAGCTGTTCATTTAAAGCTGAAATCATAAGAATTTGTCAGTCATCTCATAAGATGTATTGCAATAACATACTGAATTTTCAAGAGAGTACGACGATTTTGAATGCCTGTTCCAAAAAGTCTGGAAACTTATTGAAGGCACTATATATATATATATATATATATATATATATATGCAATTATCATATAATTAATAATAATAACAATAATAATAATAATAAACGATTGTGCCAATTGTGATTGGTGCTTAAGCACAATAACTAAAGGATTATTAAAAGACCTGGAGGACTTGGAAGTTGGCGGACGGTTAGAGACTAACCAAACGACAGCATTGCTGAGAACGGCCAGAATCCTGAGACGAGTCCGGGTGACTTGATGAGACTTGCTGTCACTTAGTCTCCAGTGAAAAACCATCAGCTAATGCTGATGTGAAAAACTCTGAGTAAAAATAATAATAGCAACAATAATAATAATAGTTGTAATATTAAAACTAAAATTAATTGTCCTATAAATGGGTTGTGTAATTTGAAAAACGTTGCATATCTAGCCATTATTTTTCCAAAGGAAAATGTAAAAGATGAAATTTCATCGGTCAGATGGAAATTAGGATATAATAATCATATTCATTCGTTTTCTCATGAACGCTTGAAAAATCAAACAGCTTTATCCAAACATTTTTGGAAGTTGAAAAATATGGGTTTAACCCCAAAACTTCAATGGAGAATATGGAAAAAATCTACTACTTCGAGCTGCTTTGATGGTAGATGTAATTTGTGTCTGGAAGAAGAAAAACAAATTATGTTAAACTTTGATTCAAGAAAAATATTAATCAGAAATATGATTTAAGAGCTAGATGTAGGCATTTTTTTTAAATAGAGAATAAATAAATAAATAAACAGAAAAGGAATATCTATGATTTATTAAATTGGTAAATGAATTAGAATTTGAATTTATATAACGGATTTTTACTTCATTAATCGACTCATTGGCCGAGTGGGTAGAGTGTTCGCCAATGGTCCGGGAGGCCTGGGGTCAATCCCAGGTTGCGTCACACCAAAGACTTTAGAAATGGTACTTGATACCTCCTTGCTTAACACTCACCAATATAAGGTACGTATCAAGACTAAAGTGGAGCAATCCAGGGAAAGGAGTAGCGCCCCCTACACCTCAGTGTAGTAGCTACTGAAAAGGGAACCTTCTGGTCGCCCTCGACTACGGTCACCAACATTACTAACTTTATTGTAATTTAGCAGGGGTACCATAATCAACATTATTTTTAGATTTTTTAGTTCATTTTAATGATGAAAATTGATATAATCAAATTCGATTATCTGACTAATTTTGGGATAAATGTTTGAATTTTTGGCATGTATTATTGTAAGTGTAATTTTTGCTTCTGTTAAATTTGAAGTATGATGAGACTGGATGTAGTTTTACATGTGATAATTTTTGTATATTTATTGTTATTTGAAGGTTTAGGCTTGCTATAAAACATAGCAGAAATAATTTTTTTGTCTGAGTGTGTTTGTAAATATGAACAAAAAAATAATCCATTTTTTTGTATGATCTAAAGAAGTCCTGGTAATTTTTTAGAGCATTGGTTTATATCAATGCTTTGAACAGGATGGAAATAAATTTGTCATCTTAATGTGACTGATTGTTGCGGGACACTGCTGGAGAAGTAAGGACGATCACACAAGTGATATATTCATGTGGACCCCTTCATATGGACAAGCAAAGGCATAACGACCAGCTACAACCTACATACAACAGCTCTGTACCGATACAGGCTGTAGATTTAAAGACCAACCTGAAGCGATAAACTATAGTGAACGGTGACAGGAGAGGGTCAGGGGGATCTGCATGGTAGATTGCAGGTTTGTTGTTGTTTTTGTGCTAATTTTTTAAAATTCCTTCTAATGGCTGCTTTGCTAATAAAATGTCGTTTTGTCCAACCTTCCTTAACTGGAATTATCCTGATAGTCTAGCAGGTGAAATCCTGGTAGATAGCTTCTGGCTCTTTAGGTATTATAATTGAGAGCTTTTATGTATTAGCTTTGGTAACTCTTTCGGTGTTTTTTTCTTCCTTTTGGCTAGATATTGCGGTGCTGATTGATTATTTTCCAGCAGTATGGACGCTTTTAGTCGTTTCTTTTTTTAATTGATATTTTTTCCTGGTATCAGTAAATTTTTTGTTTGCAAATTGTATCATCTGTTTTTTTCGTGTTATGATAATTGGTATAAAAATAAAAAATGAACACACACACACACACACGCTCGTGCGCACGCACACACAGAGACTTAGTCTAACGTAAAGTTGGATGCCTTTCGATCCCGGCTTGGAGCGTCCTACGTGTTTAGCCACACTGAAAGTTCTGATAGAACGAAACAGCCTGTCTATGGATGACAATATATACGCTCCCCGATGGGGGTTGAGCACTCTGGTGAAGGAATTTTCGGTCGCCGCTAGCATAATGAAGAGCTCTTCGAAAGAATTGAGCACTCTGGTAGCCGATAAGGTATAAAAATATAAACAAACGGACGCTGCTGTTGTTGCTATATAAATACCTTAAAAATTCCCTTAGCCAACGTGGTACTCTTGTAGGCCGAAGACACTTAGTGTAACGTAAAGTTGGATGGGTTTCGATCCCGGCTTCGAGCGTCCTACATGTCTTGCCACTCTGAAGAGTTCTGATAGAACGAAAGAGTCTGTCTAGGGATGACAATATATATATATATATATATATATATATATATATATATATATATATATATAAAGTCAATAAATGATTATCAATATGCAAAGAATGAATGCTCAATGCACGGCTATTTAATACAAAATATACCCGCAGAGCAATATATATATATATATATATATATATATATATATATATATATGTTTAAAAAGCAAGAAATTTAGAAATAGTATTCCATAATAGATTTGTTTTGAAATCCATCTGACGAGCGTTAATAAGCGAAATAAACTTCTTATGAAATCTTTTTTCTCTATTTCTTGTTTTTTGAATATAATATATATATATATATATATATATATATATATATATATATATATAGTACAATTTGATGGAGACTCAAACTCGGTTAAGTTGTCATAAAAAATTTATTTCGGCGGCGAATATTACTACACTCTCCGTCTCGTCAGATGACTATTTACATGCTTCTCTCTCGTCGCAGAGAAGCAAATGTGGAGTTACAGTTCGTATTCAGAAAATAAAGTAAAGGAATTAAAAAGATAAAAAAATAAAAAATAAAAATAAAAATAAAAAAAAGCATAAAAATAAGAATAAATGTGGAAATCAATAACAAATTATTTCATTCATAGGCGTGTGAAGAGGGGGTCAAAATGTTATGTGTTAGAACGATTAAGAAACAGGAGTAGAATTAATCTACCGGTCAATCCCTCCCAATTTTGCGTTCTTGTAGGGTTTCTTTTCCTTTGCAAGTGTGATTTTCTAAACAGACTAAGATCGTATAACTAATGGAAATTTACTAAGCTTTTTGCTTAGATGTGGCACAAGGCCATATGAAAGGGGCACCCAATGAGACTCGAACTCACTCGTGTAGGTTTGCTAGCCGAGCTCGCTAACCATTACACTACCAGAGGCCTATCTCATACATGATTTACATTTATTCCTAATATGTCTGTTAATTAACTCAGCTGTTGTCATCCTAGATATTCGTCTTGTTTCAATTAGGACCGAGATAGTTAAACAAGATAAGGTGAAGACATATTAATTTAGCTTTGAAGTGTTTTCTAATTGACCCTAAAAATGGTCAAGAGGAATTAAGTACTCCAGAATCACAGGCTCTAATTTTTGGATTAAGATTCTACGTTCATCTGGCCCTCATCTATCTTTATCTTTCCTTGTTTGGGGGATATCCGTTATCGAGTAGATCGCTATTAATTTCTAATATATATATATATATATATATATATATATATATATATATTGAATTTTTAAAAGTAGCAGATAAATTACCTTGATAATGGTTCTGACAATAACCAGAAGTACTTAGTATAACACAAATTGGAGAAACTATCGACAAGATTTCAACATAAAAGTAAGTAAAAATAAAGTTGTCTCCCTATATTCGAGGCTGACCCGAAGGCTCCCTTTTCAATAGCTACTACACCGGGGTATTGGGGAGGGCGCAACTCCTTTCCCTGGATTGCTCCCCTTTACCCTCGATACGTACCTTATATTGCTGAGTGTTAAGTAAGGAGGTATCAAGTACCATTTTTAAAGTCTTTAGTACGACGCGACCTGGGATTGAACACCGGTCTCCCGGACCATTGATGAACAAACCCCCCAAAACGTAGGGACTCTTAAAAGAAAAAAAAACTTCATAACAACATGGATTCGTTTTTATTTAATCAAATATATATATATATATATATATATATATATATATATATATATATATATATACTCGGTAAGTGTTTGTTTGTCTGTCTATAAAGGATAGCGGTTTAATGAAGTGGTTGCATATTTAGTATACTTGCTCATGTAACTCGGTGAATTTTTGGGATGTATCCTCATCAATAATCAACAGGAAAACGACACATACCAAATCGTACAACATTTAAAATTTTCAGCCATCAAAAGAAATAATTTCAGAATTATTCATCTTATCAAAAATAATCCTTGACATCTAATTATACATTTGTAATTGTCTTAGCAGTCGTTTAGCTGGAGATGTAAATAATCTATAATATTAATTGAGTCAGACATGAACGCATGTCTTTGAATGTCACGCCCTGTCAACAACCTCTGAGGAATAGTAGATCATTTCGTTTTGATTGAGAGGAGAAAAAAAAAAGGAAGAAAAAAAGCAGGCAAAACGTTAAAGAAAGAAAGAAAGAAAGAAACCTAGGGTAAGAAAGAAAGAACGATAGAAAGAAACTTGGGTAAGAAAGAAAGAAAGAAAGAAAGAAAGAAAGAAAGAAACCTAGGGTAAGAAAGAAAGAACGATAGAAAGAAACTTGGGTAAGAAAGAAAGAAAGAAAGAAAGAAAGAAAGAAACCTAGGGTAAGAAAGAAAGAACGATAGAAAGAAACTTGGGTAAGAAAGAAAGAAAGAAAGAAAGAAAGAAAGAAACCTAGGGTAAGAAAGAAAGAACGATAGAAAGAAACTTGGGTAAGAAAGAAAGAAAGAAAGAAAGAAAGAAAGAAAGAAAGAAAGAAAGAAAGAAAGAAACCTAGGGTAAGAAAGAAAGAACGATAGAAAGAAACTTGGGTAAGAAAGAAAGAAAGAAAGAAAGAAAAAAGAAAGAAAGAAAGAAAGAAAGAAAGAAAGAAACCTAGGGTAAGAAAGAAAGAACGATAGAAAGAAACTTGGGTAAGAAAGAAAGAAAGAAAGAAAGAAAGAAAGAAAGAAAGAAACCTAGGGTAAGAAAGAAAGAACGATAGAAAGAAACTTGGGTAAGAAAGAAAGAAAGAAAGAAAGAAAGAAACCTAGGGTAAGAAAGAAAGAACGATAGAAAGAAACTTGGGTAAGAAAGAAAGAAAGAAAGAAAGAAAGAAAGAAAGAAAGAAAGAAACCTAGGGTAAGAAAGAAAGAACGATAGAAAGAAACTTGGGTAAGAAAGAAAGAAAGAAAGAAAGAAAGAAAGAAACCTAGGGTAAGAAAGAAAGAACGATAGAAAGAAACTTGGGTAAGAAAGAAAGAAAGAAAGAAAGAAAGAAAGAAAGAAAGAAACCTAGGGTAAGAAAGAAAGAACGATAGAAAGAAACTTGGGTAAGAAAGAAAGAAAGAAAGAAAGAAAGAAAGAAAGAAAGAAAGAAACCTAGGGTAAGAAAGAAAGAACGATAGAAAGAAACTTGGGTAAGAAAGAAAGAAAGAAAGAAAGAAAGAAAGAAAGAAAGAAAGAAAGAAAGAAAGAAAGAAACCTAGGGTAAGAAAGAAAGAACGATAGAAAGAAACTTGGGTAAGAAAGAAAGAAAGAAAGAAAGAAAGAAAGAAAGAAAGAAAGAAAGAAAGAAAGAAAGAAAGAAACCTAGGGTAAGAAAGAAAGAACGATAGAAAGAAACTTGGGTAAGAAAGAAAGAAAGAAAGAAAGAAAGAAACCTAGGGTAAGAAAAAAAGAAAGAAAGAAAGAAAGAAACATAGAGTAAGAAAGAAAGAATGGAAGAAAGAAAGTAATAAGGAAGAAAAAACTTACTGAAAGAAAGGAAGAAATAAGTCTAGGTTAAAGAGGAAGGACAGAAAAAAGAAGAAACTGAAAGAAAGAAAGAAAAAAGAAAGAAAGAAGCTTAGAGTAAGAAAAAAAAGAAGAAAGAATGTACTAAGCAAGGAAAAAACTTAAGAGAAAGAAAGGAAGAAAGAAACATAGAGTAAGAAAGAAAGAATGGAAGAAAGAAAGTAATAAGGAAGAAAAAACTTACTGAAAGAAAGGAAAAAATAAGTCTAGGTTAAAGAGGAAGGACAGAAAAAAGAAGAAACTGAAAGAAAGAAAGAAAAAAGAAAGAAAGAAGCTTAGAGTAAGAAAAAAAAGAAGAAAGAATGTACTAAGCAAGGAAAAAACTTAAGAGAAAGAAAGGAAGAAAGAAGTCTAGGTTAAAGAGGAAATAAAAAAGAAAGAAAGAAACCTAGGTTAGAAGGAAAGAAAGAAAGAAACTTAGAGTACGAAAGAACGAAAAGAAGAAAGAAAGTACTAAGGAAGGAAAAAACTTAGAGAATGAAAGGAAGAAAGAAGTCTAGGTTAAAGAGGAAAGAAAAAACTGAAAGAAAGAAAGAAAGAAAGAAAGAAAGAAACTTGGAGTAAGAAAGAAAGAATGGAAGAAAGAAAGTAGTGAGGAAGAATAAAACTTTGAGAAAGAAAGGAAGAAAGGAGTTTAGGTTAAAAAGGAAAGAAAAAGAAAGAAATTTAGAGAAAGAAAGAAAGAAAGAAAGATTGGAAGAAAGAAAGTAATAAGGAAGAAAAAACTTAGAGAAAAAAAGGAAGAAAGTTGTCTATGATAAAGAAAAAACAAAAAACCTGAAAGAAAGAAAGAAAGAAATAAGCTTAAAGAAAGAAAGAAAGAAAGAAAGAAAGAAAGAAAGAAAGAAGGAAAAAACTTAGAGAAGAAAGGAAGAAAGAAGTCTAGGTTAAAGATGAAATAAAAAAGAAAGAAAGAAACTTAGGCTAGAAAGAAAGAAAGAAAGAAAGAAAGAAAGAAAGAAAGAAAAAAAGAAAAAATGAAAGAAACATAGAGTAAGAAAGAAAGAAAGAATGGAAGGAAGAAAGTTATTAGGAAGATAAAACTTAGAGAAAGAAAGGGTGAAAGAAGTCTAGGTTAAAGAGGAAATAAAAAAGAAAGAAAGAAACTCAGTGTAGAAAGAAAGTAAGAAAGAAAGAAAGAAAGGAAGAAACTTAGAGTAAGAAAGAAAGAAAGAATGGAAGGAAAAGAGTAATTAGGAAGAAAAAACTTAGAGAAAGAAAGGAAGAAAGAAGTCTCGGTTAAAGAGGAAATAAAAAAGAAAGAAAGAATCTTCGAGCAAGAAAGAAAGAATAGAAGAAAGAAAGTAATAAGGAAGATAAAAAAAACTTAGAGAAAGAAAAGAGGAAAGAAATCTAGGTTAAAGTGGAAAGAAAAAAGAAAGAAACTTAGTGTAAGAAAGAAAGAATAGAAGAAAGAAAGTAATAAGGAAGATAAAAAAAATTAGAGAAAGAAAGGAGGAAAGAAATCTAGGTTAAAGTGGAAAGAAAAAAGAAAGAAACTTAGTGTAAGAAAAAAAGAAAGCAAGAAAGAAAGAAACGCAATGAAGTGTATGTGTGTTTGTATGAGTGCGTATGTGCGTCTATGTGACTGTACATGTGTGTGTCTGAATGTATATGTTACCTGACCACATGTTCATTCATACGTGGTATTTTTTCTTTCGCACCTTCCATAGGGTTCACCGAAGTTGATTGCCTGGTCCTGGATGGGAAACGGAATTTCTTCTTCTCAGGACCGAGTTTATCGCTTCGCAACCGATTCATTTCTACGTATAAGTCTCAATTCGTTCTCGGTCCGACCATTAAAATGACCTTGTGTCAAACCTGACAGGAATAGACCTCGGATAAATCCTTCGTGTATTGAGTTGTTCCCAGCCACATTGGTTTTACGGGTTTGAATACAAAGATATCCTTCTTCTACATCGGTTGCCATACCAAGATTAAAGAGCCCAGTTCAGAGGGAGGATTTCCCAAGGGTATTAGAGCTATGTGAACTGCTAACAGCCACGTTCAGGATTTGAACTCATGCTTCCAAAAATAAAAAGAAGAAAAAGAATGTATAATACGTCAAAGGCAAAGAAAACTAATCGGATAAGAAATAAATAAATAATGTTTCTTTGGGTTTATTGCATAATAACCTTTGATGGTTATTTAATGCCAAATCCATTTTTACATAAACAGTTCTATTTGAAACAATAAAGTTTAGCATAAGTATACAGTTTACATGTCAAAACAGTTGTGTTGCGAGCAATTCAGTTTAGCATAGGTAAGCATTTCAGTTCTATTTGACGCATATATAGGACCCTATCAAGTGCTACTATTTCGGGCCAGAGTGGTCCCGAGAACGATGTCAATGAAGAGGTAATCTGCATTCCCCAAAGCTCAAGCATTAACAGAAACTCGCCATCAGATTCTGTAGTGACAAAGCAAGACACTCTTTGTGGGGGGTATCTTACCTCTCTGCACAGGTGCAGTCGATTAATTCTAATGTCCCAGCTGACTGGACAAGAAAGAAAGAAAGAAACTTGGAGTAAGAAAGAAAGAAAGTAAGAAGAAAAAAAGAAACTTAGATATGCTTGGTTGGGTTTAATGCCATATCAACCCTTATGGTTTATTTAATGCCAAATCTGGTCTATACATATATATTAAGAACGATTTGTAAACATAAGTCAACAAAGTTATATAGTTTCATGTATTGCAATGTTTACTTATAATTCATTTAATCATCAGTTATTTGTTTACACTCAGTTAAATTATCAAACAGTTCAACTTCAAACAATTCACTTTAACATAAATCGTTTGTTTGCACTCAGTTTACCTGAGTACAAACAAATTACTTATGTTAAATTGAATTGTTAGAAATAGAACTGCTTGGTGTTTATATCCACACTGGCAGGATGCTATGCATAGTCAATTTTTAAGCGGAGTTTAAAGGTTTGAATTCAGAGTTTTCTTTCTCTTAGACTGGTTGCCTAACCAAAGTTGAAGAACCCAGTCTATCTTTCTTTAATCATAGCGGGAGGGAGAATAATCTGATTCATGGCTTCCCCAAAAGTATTAATCAGATGTAAAATGCAATTTAACCGTGTATCTACAAAATGTGTTTGTAAACCATATACGAGGATCATTAAATAAATTTCCAGACTTTTTTTTTCATATGCGCACTTTTATTGATAGTACACTCATAAAACTCTAGCCCACTTCGAAGTAGTCACCTCCGGCTACAATACACTTGTTGTACCGTTCCAACAACTTCTGGAAGGCAGCATGGAAGTCCTCTTGTGTGAGCGTGTCAATGACCTTCGTTACAGCCTCTTTCATCTCCTCATTTGTCTCATAACGACGGCCTGTGAGCTTAGGGAATAAGCAAAAGTCACAGGGAGCAAGGTCTGGACCATAGGGAGAGTGAGGAACTGTCTTGATGTCCATCTCGGCCTGTGAATATGATTGAGTTGTGGACTGGTGTATTGTCCTGGTGGAAAGGCCACTGACCCGATTTGAAGAGTGCTAGCCTCTTCCCTAGGAATCTTATCCTGAACTCCTGTAAAATCCTTGTTGACTGTCTGTCCAGTGGGAACCCAGTGCATGTAGATCGTGCCAGTGCTGTCAAAAAAAGGTTTGTGGGTAGATTTGCTCTGTATGGTCTTCTTGGGTCTGGGAGAGGCAGCATGCTTCCCCTGGGAATTCTGTCTCTTGGCCTCTGGGTCATAGCAATAGATCCAGCTTTCATCGCGTGGCATTTTTTCCAAGTTTAAAACAGAATTTTATTGCATATCATTCTTCTAAAGTCCAGATTGCATTTTTGAAATTCACCAGCTTTGACAATCAAGCTTTAGTAGGGTGTATTCCAATTGCTGCTGTAGCTGTTCATTTGGACCTGAAATTACAAAAATTGGCCAGTCATCTCATAAGATGAATAGCAATTTTCAAGGGTCTACGACAATTTTAAATGCCTGTACAAAAAATTGTGGAAACTTATTGAATGCACCACGTATATTTAATATATATGTAAAAACAGGATTTGGCTTTGATTAACTAACAATGTTTGATATACCATAAAACCAAAGCAAAACGTGCCCAGGTGGCGGGAGCTGTAGAATACACTGACTTCTCTACAAAGGGTGTTGACCCCCTAAACAAGTGCCCTGGATATGACACTAAACAATCTGATGGTGAGGTTCCAGTAATGCTGGAGCTTTGGGGAATGCGGAGTACCTCTTCATTGCCATCGATCCGAGGTCCACTCTGGCCAAGAGTGGTAGCACCTGATAGTGTCCTATCTAAAGGTCAAATAGAACCGAAATGCGTACTTATGTTAAACTGAACACACGTACTAAACTGAATTGATTGACGCAGGACTGTTTTGACATTATCTGTATGTAAACAAACTGAATTAATCGAATTAGAACTGTTTGACTAAACTGAATAGCTTGAAATAGAAATGTTTTTGATAAACTATGTACTCATGCTAAACTGTATTGTTTGAAATAGAACTGATTATTTGTATAAAAAAGGATTTGACATCAAATAACCCACAATGCTTGATACGCCATAAAATCAAAAGGAAACAGGGACTTCCTTAACTACTCTCTAAGAGGATTTGAACATCTATATCCATCCTTTATCCATTGTTTAAATAGTACCATTTTAGCTGGGCCAACTTTGGATGAACAAAGAATGTTTGACAACATAGCATAGCAGTCGACTCTCGAGTCTAGTTCAAGCTATGATCTGTCTTCCGAGTCAGACTCATATTACACTCACATTACTCTGAGTCCAAATTCGAGTTGAGTGGTTTAGCTCATATAGGTCCCAGTGAACTATGACAAACATAGTTCAGAAAGGGGACGAATCTCGGCTAGTGCCGGACCACCTTCCCTTAAAACTCCCACAATAAAAGAAAACGTTTTGCTAAATTCTGTCAGGTGGAAGTTTAGTACTCCGACTGTCCTACAATATTAGATAACTCTCGTGTTTTGATATGCTATTAAGTAAATTTATGAAGAACAGGAAGTTGCTGTGGGGTAGATGCTAAAGTGCCGTAACATATCAACAGTTTATAATATTTATCATATTTACCCAACCCCTCCGCGCCGGCAGGATATGACACAAGGTCAATTTTTAAGCGGAGTTTAGCAGGTTTGAATTCAGAGTTTTCCTTCTCCTAGACGAGTTGCCTCACCAAGACTGAAGAACCTAGTCTGCCCTACTATTTACCCATAGCTGGAGGGAGAATAATTGGGTTCATACCTTTTCCAAGGGTATTAGTGCTATGTGAAATGCAATCAGTCACGTCCAAGATTTGAACTCGTGTCGCCGTGTCCATTTCCTACGACGATAACCATTACACCATGGGCACACCCAAAAGTTTATAATATTTATACGCAACATAGAAGGATAAAAATGACATTGAATAATCCGTTTTAGAAAGGAATTCTTGATGCCATTTAGCTATGTCCATAAAATTGAGCCCAAAGAACACGCTCAAAGGTTAAGATACAAACAAGCCATTGACTTACAAATCGTATCTTTAAAAATTGGGTTTGGAAGTTGGTATATTCTACAGCCCCAGCCGACAATCTGAAGATAAAATAATATCAAAATATGATGAATAACTTCAGGATCCAAATATATGATAAATAATCTTAGAATCAAAATACATAAATAATTTTTTTAATCAAAATGATGATGATCATCATCATCATCTTGTCGTGCCACCAGCATGGATATCCCTGACCCTCTGTCGCCAATCCTCCCTATCGTGCTTTGCTTCTGGCAGGTCTTCATGGCTACATCCCGTATCCCCACAAAGCTGCTGTATGTAGGTTCGAGCTGGTCGTCCTGCTCGGCTATGTGAGGGGGTCCATTGCAGTACATCACTTGTGAGCTCGTACCTGCTTCTCCAGCAGTGTCCTGCATGTCTGATTCGTCTAACTTTGATAGTTTTCGTGATGGGAGGTTGGTGGTCGTAAAGACTTGTTTAATATTCCTCGCAGCATTCTTCTGTAGTTGCCGTCAAGCTTTTTCTCCATCCCTTTAATAAGCTTACATGTAGTGCAGCCATATAGCAGTATCCACACGAGCGCTGCATGGAAGAAACTGTGTTTAATTTTATCGATCTGGTCTAACTAACCGATAGTCTATAGATCGCTGTCCATGCCTTTGTTCGTCGCGTGTCGATGTCAGTCCCGGTTGATGAAACTTTGCTTCCAAGGTATGTGAACTTGTCAACTATTTTCAGAGAGCTACCGTTTAGCGTGGAAATATCGCCTGTTTGATTATATAATATTAAAATCAAGATGTATGATAAATAATATTAGAATCAAAATACATGATAAACAACTTTAGGATCCAAATGTGATTCTGACCTGTGTTTGTCGTTTAAAAGCGATCGGGGTACCTTGCGCCTTATACTACCTGCGTGTCAACAACCGCTTCAGATGTACACATAGCGACATAACAAGGTGTTAGAGGTGGTCATAGAGTTGTTAAGAGCACAATGTGAGACAGCAAATCAGCAGCCTATTAAAGTCAAGGAACCCATAATTCAGTTTCTTAACGAAGGTGAAATCCCAATTTGAAGCTACTGAATGGAGCTTGTGACTAGAAAGTTTCAGCGGATCTCAAGACATCTCTACAATTTCCAGTTCACATTTTTCAAACAGAAAAACGGCCAGACATTGTAGCGTGGTCCGATTCAAAGAAGAGTGTTCTCCTCATAGAATTGACTTTCCCCTGGGAATAAAACCGGGAGGAAGCACACGGGTCGAAGAGAGACCGTTACGAGACACTGCGTACCGACTGCGTGGAAAAGGGTTGGATATGACATGTGATTCCTATTGAGGTTGGTTGTCGTGGTTTTCTAGAACACTCAGTCATCTCGTTTCATTCAAAAATAGGAATCACTGGCCACAGTTTGAAAGTTGCCTCAAATCGTCTTCAGACTACGGCGCAATATGCATCAAGTTGGATTTGGTCGAAAGCGAGAAAGTTTTCAGCATGAAGGTAATACACGCGGAACCACCATTCCCGTTTGATTATGTAACATCAAGAAACGGTAACTGTAAACGCGTAATAACATCAACGGCTGAAAGTAAACGCGTTCATCAAAAAATCACAAACTGTTCACCTTGAAAATGAAGATGATGAACGTCCAATGTAATCTCTACTCTTAATTGAGCTGGCATATATATATATATATATATATATATATATATATATAATTCTTTTAAATACCCTGTCCGGTGGCAAAAGCTGCTTGGTAGCGTCAGGAGTGGCAGTTCCGCCTTGAGCTACCGAAACTGTCTTATCCCGCCTGGTTAGCGGCTGATGAGGGCAGGGTATCGGATGTGCTTTTACACGAAAATTTAGGATCCAAATATGACTAACATTAGAATCAAAATACATGATGACTAAATTTAGGATACAAATCTCAGTTACGTAAAAGCAAGTTATTCAAAGCTGAGTTGTATGGCTATTAAAACAAGCATTAAATGTTCAAATTCTTTTTGGACAATTATTACATTTTAAAAAATACTATAATTTTATATCTGTTTTTACGGCGATATTAAGAAATGTGAAAAAATAACCTTCAACTATCAACACGTACAAATCGTAAATCATCTTTATCAATGCTGTCTCTCTTTCTCATTCTTTATCACTCGCCCTCTTTCCAATACACACACACACACACACACAGATATATATATATATATATATATATATATATATATATATAGTTTGTAAGTTAACCAACCATCAGTCGAGGACGATCTGAAGGCTCCTTTTTTAAAAGCTATAACACCGAGGTGTTGTAAAGGGGCGCTACTCTTTTCCTTGGATTGCTCTATTTACCCTTGATCAATACCTCATAATTCTGAGTGTTAAGCAAGGACGCATCAAGAAACAGTTTTTGTGTCTTTGGTATGACTCGACCTGGTATTGAACTCCGGCAAAAGACTGGCACATTTTAAAAAGTCACAAATTTGTTGTTAAATAGATTTTCTTTTAATATGTTTTGTCTTGTGATATAAGTAATCTTTTCAAAATTGGAAAAGGCAAGTTACACTATGAAAAAAAAAAAACGAACTAAGATGAAAGAATTTTACTATTTATTTGACGGATCTCCAATTCCAAAGAAATACTACGTCACCCACTTTAGTGGGTAGAATCCTCCAAATAAAAAAAGAATATGACAAAGAGCTTAGTGTACAAATTTAAAACAAGGGGCACTTTAACAGACCACCCACAAAGCGGTCATTGCAACAGAGGCAGAGGAGAAATCTGTTTTCCCATTAGTTTATATTTTATGGTAATATATATATATATATATATATATATATATATATATATATATATATATATATATATATATATATATATATATATATACCGGACGTTGGCATGATGCTTAGAGAGTTCGCCAATAGCCCGGGAGAAGTGGATTCAATCCCAGGTCGAGTCGTACCAAAGACTCAAAAAATGGTACTTGATGACTCCTTGCTTAACACTCAGCATTATAAAGTATGGATCAAGGGTAAAGTGGAGCAATCCGGGAAAAGGTGTAGTGCCTTCCTCTTTATCATGGTATTGTTGCTATCGAAAAGGGAGACTTGGGGTCACCCTCGATTACGGTCGCTAACTTTACTTCACTTATATATATATATATATATATATAAGAGCATGTTTGATTAAATAATAAAGACATGTTTTCTCGATATAATCTTCTTAAGATCCTTTCAACTTTCCAGATAACTGTCTTGGTTTCAGGCTGGAATTGGTGGAAGAATTTACTAAAACTGTTCCGATCGCTTTCTTGGGCCATAATCTCTCTCTCTCTCTCTCTATATATATATATATATATATAATAGTGAGAATAAATAAATATATATTATATGTATATTTAATCCATAGAAAATATTGTTCTGCAACCTAAGGATTCTTGAAGTTTATAACAACATTCCTCAGGCAGTTAAGAAGATGGAATATACATATACATACATACATACATACATACATACATATATATATATATATATATATATATATATATATATATATATATATATAAAATCTCATACATATAGCTATAAAGGATTATTTCGATATGCTTCATCTCTCGTACGCTATCTCTTTCACTCTCTCACTCTCTCCTTCTCTCGCTGTTTCTCTCTCTCCCTCTCTCTCTATATATATATATTTGCGTGTCTTTGTGTATGTGAGTGTGTGTTTGAGTGTTGGTCTCTGTGATAATGACGTTTGTTCTTCATGTCAACCTAATTTCTATTTTCGTCTGTTCCTATGTTCATATCGATCACCCAAAAACTTACATATATGTATTGGTGTGTGTGTGTGTGTGTGTGTGTGTGTGTGTGTGTGTGTGTGTGTGATTGTCTGTGTGTGTGTTTGGTTTGGTTTGATTTCTTTGTTTAATGGCATATCAACCTTTGTAGGTTATTTAATGCCAAAGCCATTCTCCTAGAAGAACATTAGTGGTGCTATTTAGCCCATAGCTGGGAGGATAAGGGGGTTCATACCTTTCCCCAAGGGTATTTGCCAGAAAGTGAACGTATTAGCGCGACTGGAGTACGAACTCGCGTAATACGATTCCGCATGTGTGTGCGTGTATGGTTGTGTGTGTGAATGTGATTGTGTGTAAATATGTATGTGTTTATGTCTCTCTTTATCTCTGATCTAACACACACACACACACACACACACACTCACGCATATATATATATATATATATATATATATACAGCCAAATGAAGTTCCGTCGAGTTTTTTCAACTATATATATATATATATGTGTGTGTGTGTGTGTGTTATCGTATGTATATATTAATTATCCAAAATTCCCTCTGCACACCCTTTCCACAATTCAATGTCATTTTTAAGTGAATGTATCGTATTTGACGGCATATAAGACGCCCGGGTGTATAAGACGTACTCTAATTTTAGCTGGACAAATCAATAAAACATTTTAGTGAAACAAAGTACTAATTTTAAACGTGATAAAATTAGTATATTGAATATTATCAATGATAACACTTTTAAATTTCATAATAGCCTTTTAAATAATGACAATAGGAAGATGAAAGTTACTCTAAAATCAAAGCTAATAGGAGATGCCAGTTACCTAATTTCGCCCGACAATCGCGAATTTTATTCCCACGTATGGCATATAAGACAAAAGGGGGATTTTAAAAGATATTTTTGTAAAAAAAAAAGTGCCCCTAATATGCCATCAAATACGGTAATTAATATATTCTATTTTCTTTAAAATAAAGAGAAATTTTTGTTTTCAATTTGGAAATTTCACTTTGTTGACATACTTCTATTATATATATATATATACCAACAGTGTCAGAAAAATCTACCAAGCTTTCACCTAAATGGATCAAGACGATTCTGACCAAAGATGGTTTGGACCAAAAGTATATTTTATTGACCGCTAGAAAGAATAAAATTAGCATAGAATAAATAAATAGATAAATGAATCAATCGACAAATAAAATTAATGTTGGTTGGTGGGTCGGCTGGTTGGTTGGTTGGTTGGTTTGGTTTGGTGGTATATAAACCTTTGTAGGTTATATACCGCCAAATCCATTTTTATTCAAATCGTTCTATTTCAAAGAATTCAGTTTAGCATAAGCACGCAGTTTAAATGGAAGTACAGTTTATTTGTGAAAAACATTTCTATTTCATGCTATTCAGTTTAGTCAAGTAGTTCTAATTCAGCTAATTCAGTTTAGTATTAGTACATATTTCCCTTACACACAGCCAAATGTCAAAACAGTTCTTTATTAGACAATTCAGTTTAGTGTAAATAGAGTTTCAATAACAAAAAACAGTTTCATTTTAAATAATTCAGTTTAGCAGAAGGAGGCAGTTTAGATGTTACTACGGTTTAATTGTCAAAAAAGTTCTATATCAAACTATTTAGTTTAGTGCAACAATTCAGTTTAGCATAAGTATGCCGTGAGTTCTATTCAACCCATAGATAGGGCCCTATCAGGTGCTACAAGTCTGGGTCTGGGTCAGTGTAGACCTGTTAGCGATGGCAATAAAGGGGTACGCTGCATTCCCCAAAGCTCCAACATTAATGGAACGTCTCCATCAGATTGTTTTGTGTCATATCGAGGACACTCGTTGGGGTGGGGCTTACTACTCTGCAGAGGTGTAGTCGGTGTATTCTACAGCCCCAGCCAACTGGGCAAAAATATAATCAATATGTAAGAAAAACAAATAAATAAATAAAACTAATTCATAACTTATCTACCAATTTTTCATATGCTTCCCAACATATAGTGTTTCCGACCTTTGGTTGAGTCATTCTGTTATATAACATATGACATGGATTTTCGGTTCGTTCCTAGTGACCCCGTGTGCTTTGAAAAGCTGTCACGCTGGGATAAATAAACAGGGAGATGACAGCGCGTCAAGGCAGTCGGATGTAGTAGAGCTGACATCTACAGGGTGAAACGATAAAATTGTCGTCTTAAAGAAAGCAACACTACAGCTTTATTTTAAAACTTTTATTGAAAAAATCAGTTCAGCTATCTTGATTATGTAGTAGAACTGACATCTACAGGGTGGAACGATAAAATTGTTGTCCTAAAGAAAACAACACTACAGCTTTATTTTAAAACTTTTATTGAAAAAATCAATTCAACTAACTTGATTATGTAGTAGAGCTGACATCTACAGGGTGAAACGATAAAATTGTCGTCTTAAAGAAAGCAACACTACAGCTTTATTTTAAAACTTTTATTGAAAAAATCAATTCAGCTAACTTGATTATGTAGTAGAGCTGACATCTACTGGGTGGAACGATAAAATTGTCGTCCTAAAGAAAACAACACTACAGCTTTATTTTAAAACTTTTATTGAAAAAATCAGTTCAAGTAACTTGATTATGTAGTAGAGCTGACATCTACAGGGTGAAACGATAAAATTGTCGTCCTAACGAAAACAACACTACAGCTTTATTGTAAAATGTTTTTGAAAAAATCAATTCAGCTAACTTGATTATGTAGTAGAGCTGACATCTATTCAATGTAGCCGCCTTCAGCCTCAGTCACCGCCTCGATAATGATCCGGAACTGGGAGCATGCCTTTTCTACAAGCGCCGGAGGGAGCTCGGTGAATACTCGGCGGATGGCAGCGATCAGGCTGGCTTTGGTATTGTGGGAGGTCATGTTGGTGATGTTCTCGACGTATGACCAAACGAAGTAGTCCAGCGGGTTCAGGTCGGGGAAGGAGGGGGGCAGTGAGAGAAGGGTACAAAGTTGTAGCTCTCCTTCTGAAGCCAAGCCTAGGTCTCTTTGGACTTGTGGGACGGCGTTGAGTCCTGCTGCCACAACCAAGGTCTGCCACCGGCCACCTGATTGCACCTGATTGCACACTCTTCAGCACATCTAGGTACACTTTGGTGTTGACTTTCGAGCCGACTTCGAAGATGTGAGGTGGCATGATGTGGCCCTCACTTTAAACCACACCGAAGACCCTAACCGTAGCCGGAAACTTTGTTTTCATCACCCTGGGCACGTCCCTGTTATTCGTGGCAATCCAGATTTGCATTTTGAGGGTGCTGGCAATGGTCCTGTTGTCATAACTGGGATCGGTAGAGAGTATGAGCTGTACAGCGACGCATCTCCGATCTCGCTCGTTGAACATTGTGTCACTTTCAGACATGATAGAAGGCTCCTTTCGCTCTTGGGTTTTGTACACAACTGGCCAACTAGTAGATGGTCTGCAACAAAAAAGAAAACCGGTTTTCATTAAATAAAAATCTAGGATGATAATTTTATCGTTCCATCCTTCTTTATTTCCTACTCATTGATAAACTAGATCTATGTCAATATATTTAGTGTGCAAAACTACTATGATGGTAGTATCTTTTTTATTATTTTTTAATGTTAAAACATTATCAGCATTTTTACACGGTTTAATAAATGTTATATATTGACCCTCGACCGAGCCGTCAATCAAGAGATGCACCTGTGTAAATAAGCGGAAGAACAGCGGAAGCAGGTGGACGTTAGACAATAATATACCCATGTGCCTGGGTCGGTTCAAGTCAGTTGGAGACATGATGCCGAAGCGTGAGAACCAGCTTGTAGACTGAGGACTTTGGGCCCTCAGTGACCCACGGTTGAGCAACCGCAAGCTAAGATGAGAAAGAAATGCTGCTAGGGTCAAGAGAAGAACTTGGGGTCAATATAGCTGTCTGTCCCCCTCTCCAGCTCATCTCTCACACACAACAACCATCACCCTTTCGAGAAATAAGTATGACTGATTATATTTTTATAAAGAAGTGTGTTCGTTCCTTCATTGAAGTTCGAATATCATGTTTGATTATGTTTCTACTTATAGTTCTATGTGAGTATACGACATAAAGAAATGTAATTCGACAAGTTCTGGTTTAAATTTTGTTATTTTCATCGGACTACACAGTACCGAAAAGTCTATCAAAATTGAAAAAAATATTGTTTTTATTGTTATTTTACTTATTGGAGAATTTTTTACACTAGCGTTAGCCAATGGTCTTCCACAGGAGATTGAGTAACAAATCTCCAGGACTCTCCTCAGTACTCCGGCTGATCTCAACAATGCTGTAGTTTGGATAGTCTCCACTTGTTCTCTTATTTCTAAGTTCTCCTGCCCCAGAAGCAAACTTTTGGTGACTGTACTTAGCGCACCTATTGCAATTAATATCACCGTGAGTTTTATATCATTATTATTATTTACTCATTAGAATTTTTCACATTGGCGTTAGCTGATGGTCTCCCAATGGCGATTGAGAGACAGCAAGTCTCCCTAAATCCCCAGGACTCTCCTCAGTACTCCGGCTGATCTCAACAATGCTGTAGTTTGGATAGTCTCCGCCTGTCCTCTTATTTCCAACATTACACTTTTTGGGGGGGCTAATTCATTTCATTCGCATATGTGATTGATCGTTTCGTCTCTATCACCATGTAATCTTCACTCGTCTTAAAATTATTGATCCTTATGGCGTTGTGCTGCTATTAGGAGTTTCTCTCTTAAAGTTACCATTTATTAGCCATGTCCAAGCTTTCTCGTGTGATATTTGGTCAGTTTGTCGCTTGAAATATCCATACAGTTGTTTTTCTTCTCATTTCTGTTTTGTAGTAATAGTTGTTCTGTTGATCCTTGTGTTGTGTTGTTTCAACTCAGTGTAATCAGTCTTTCTTCACTCTTTTTTATGTCCGAGTCGTCGTATCGATGCATCAAGGCTATCTTCAATGCTGGCGAATCGTCTTCTTTTTTTTTCTTGATACATAGAGTCTATTGTTGTATATTGACCTCCGACCCGGCCGGGCTGTCAAAAAAAGAAATGCGCCTGTGTAAATAACAGGTGCATCCGGTCGAGTAATATCAGAATATAACCATGACCGTGGACGGGTTGAATGAGTGCGATTTGTGACGCCCACAAGAAGAAGGTGGACGTGGAACTATTATATAACTCGGGGCACAGAAAGTTCAATCAGTTGAGGCTGGGCCCCTAGGCCCCTGGTTGAGCAGCCTAGGAGAACGGGAGAGAAACACTGTTATGGCCATAAGAGTGGGGGTCAATATGTTGCAGTTCTCTTCAGTCTTTAACTCCCACTCACACACAACCCTTTTAATAAAGTGAGAGGTATATTTTTCTAAAGAACTGTGTCTCTCGTCTTCATTGTGTCGTTGTTATGATTCTGCACACATATGTATATGTGTATGTAAAGTGGGTGGGGTAGAAAATACCCATTCCATAAGTAGGACCCTCACAACCTGGCCATCTTCTTCTTGATCTTCTTCTTGTTCTTCTTGTTCTTCTTCTTCAAGTCGCCTGGGGCTGTAGAATACACCACCTGTACGTCTGCAGAGGGGTAAGACACCCCCAGCCAACGAATGTCCTGGATATGACACTAAACAATGTGATGGTGAGGTTCCAGTAATGCTGGAGCTTTTAGGAATGCAGAATACTCCTTCATTGCCATCGCTCTCACGTCCACTCTGACCTGGAATGGTAGCACCTGATAAGGGTCCTCTCTGTGGGTCAAATAGAACTAAACCGTGGTTTCGAGAGTTTACTGTTTTTGCATTTAAATTGCCAACTTATGCCAAACAGAATTGATCGAAAAAGAAATGCTTTTAAACGGCTGGAGAAGAAACTAGATGGCAATTACACAAGAATGCTGCGTGCAATCCTGAACAAGTCCTGGCAGCAACACCCCACAAGACACCAACTGTACGGCCACCTGTCCCCTATCACGAAAACTATTCAAGTTAGGCGAACCAGACATGCAGGACATTGCTGGAGAAGCAGAGATGAACTCATAAGAGATGTACTCTTATGGATCCCCACACACGGCCGCGCAAAAGCAGAACGACCAGCACGAACGTACATTCAGCAGCTATGTGAGGATACAGGTTGTTGTCCTGAAGACCTGCCTAGGGCGATGAACGATAGGGAGGAGTGGCGAGAGAGGGTCAGGGATATCCGTGCTACCAGCATGATATGATGATGATGATGATGATTTATGCTAAACTGAATTATCTGAAATAAAAGTGTTTTTACATTTAACTCTGTGTATTGCCCAGTCAGCTAGGCCTGTACAATACACTGACTGCATCTCTAGAGTGGTAAGAATCCCTTAACACTTGTCCTGGATATGACACTAAACAATCTGATGGTGAGGTTGCAGTGATGCTGGAGCTTTGGGAAATGCTGAGTACCCCAT
>CAUZXS010001056.1:2500-36677 GCA_963585895.1 Sepioteuthis lessoniana | reverse complement strand
GATCCTAACACGTATGTCTAACCTGATCAAATTTATGTTGGGGTCCACATGAGTGAACGAGTGCGCTGCGTTTAGAAATCTTGTTTACCTTGTTACGTACTTTAGTGTTATGCTTGGACCACCAATTTATGTGCTTTTTCGAGCCTTTCCTCACATGTTGGGTATACTTTCGGCGTAAAATCAGATCCAAAAAAAAAGAAGACAAAGCAAGCTATGCTTTCTTTTATTTTAGATTAATTAAAATCTTTTTTTATTGTGAACTTGCTGTTTTGCAGAATGTGTTTTTTTTTTTATCCAGTTTCGTTTGGTGTCTTTCTTGGGGTTATTTACTTCGAAAGACGTCCTCGTAGAATAGTAATCGTTTGGTTTCTTTGTTTAGTTGCATAGCAACTTTCGTGAGTTATGTAATGCTAAACCCATTTTCGTAGAACAGCTGTTATAGTATTTAGCCCGTTGCTGGCAGGGATAAGGTGGTTCATATCTTTTATAAAGTTATTTGTCCAAAAATGAATGTAACAGCTCTACTGGAGTTCGAACTCGAATGCATCGAGGCCAGTCCAGCACGTTAGCCATTACACAATCGGGACTACCCCTATCAACAGTATACAAGCAAAGGAGCCATATCAGACGTATATCCTACGTGAGATTTGGTTTACTAAGAATACTTTTACTTGTTAGGCCACCTTAGTCTCTTGTAATGGCGCGACTAAACACATTTCATGTACGCCCATCTTACTAAACGTTAAATAGTAGCCCGCAATGAAACAGATAGCAAGGTGACGTCAGAGTCCAAAGGCCATTTAGAAACGTTTAGTCGAATAAAAAAAAGTTTGCGCTTATAAAATGAGGAGAATCCGGTTAGGAAACATACGGTGGGAAGCAGAACTATTTGTGACTGTTTGTCAATGACAACGGGACCCCCACATTTAAGAGGGCCGGGGGATTTTGTCATAGTAACAAAGTGGAGTAATGAGGCAGGAAAACTGCTGACTGACTTCCTGTTTGAAAAGAATGGTACTCACACCATCCCATCCCATCCCATCCCACACACACTCCCCGCCTAACCCAGGTCACACATTCTCTCGATAACGTCATTTGTCTTTTATAAAAAAAAATAAATAAAAAAGAAAAAGAGAAAAAAACCCAAGATGAACTCTTTAAGGTCAATGGTTTGACAAAATATAGATACTGTGGAGAGGATCCAATTGTAGATTTCTGGTGGTTTGGAGTAAGGAAGGTGTCGACGCTTTGTGACTGTTATTCCCAGGTTTACTCTGACCTGGAATATTAGTACCTGTTAGGGCCTTATGCAACAATTATATTAATTTGATTGATTTAGTTAAGTTGTTTTTTATGGCTTATCGACCTCTGAGGGTTATTTAATGCCAAATCCTGTTCATACATAGATTACATTCTCTTTCTCTCTCTCTCTATATATATAGATATATATATAGAGAGAGACAGAGAGAGGGGAGAGATAAAGAGGCATAAAAGCTCTATCATTAATATTGAGCACTTTAATAATAGTGCAAAATTATATTTATGAGTCAATTATATCAGTTTGATTGGTTTAGTTTAATTGTGTTTTATGACTTATCGACTCTTTTTGGTTATTTAATGACAAATCCTGTTTATTCATTGATTACACACACACACACATATATATATATATATATATATATATATATATATATATATAGTGCAATTAGAAAGAAACTCAAACCTGGTTAAATTGTCATAATAAATTCATTTCGCCGGAGAATATCATTATACTCTCCGTCTCATCAGATAACTGTACATGTTTAACTTGAGGTTGAAATACACAAAATATGGAATATCGTCTATATGTGTATGAAAAGAAAAAGAAAGAAAAACCTATATAATTTTTAATTCTCAGGCGAGAGTAAAGGGGTGTTAGAAAAATTAAGAAACCAGAAAAAGGGTGTTCCTGTAAATCAACCCATCCTAATCTTAACTTATGGTAAATTTTTCATTGCAGGTGGAATCTTCTGAATGGCGTATGCTTGTAAATTAAATGATTATCTTAAAAAAAAAAAAAATTTAAATTGAAAAAAAAAATTATATACAAGAACTGCCACAAAAAAAAGTAGTTTTGCTTCCAGTCAAGTCTTCATCAGATGATGACCCTGGGTTCAGGCATGGTTTCTGGGCCGAAGCTTCACTACCACTAAACAAGGGTGCCCCAGCAGTACCTCACAATACTACCAGACTTTATTGGATGGTGTTTGATCTGTACGAATGCCATATCTGTTCAAATGCATTTACAGCCTTGTTTTGGATCTTTTTTTTTTTTTTTTCATATTCCCTCTTCTTTGCTGGTGAAAGTCCGAGTTTGGTTCAAAATGTACAGGTTGCATTCGAAATAAAACCAATTTCAAGAGGAAATATGTCTACTGACCAGCCATTCTTAATACACGGTTCACGTAGGTCTTCGTACTTTGCTGAATTAACGATCCCTTTCGTGACCAACATCGACTGAGCGCATCAGCGGAAATTGATGTTGGTCACGAAAGGGATCGTTAATTCAGCAATGATAACTTTTTCGCATTAACTGACCAAATTACGAAATCTGGACGCTGGCGAGTTGATGTTATTTCCGTTGAAAAAGCAAGTTGCCGGTATACGTCAACAATAACGCGTCAGTCCGTGCAACCATCAAGTAATGTTGGTTTATGCCTACTATTTCTATGTGGAGTTTTCGAAACGTTTCCTTCTTTAAAAAAATTGTATACTAGTTTTTATACATGAAATTTCATTGGCAGTTTCACAACACATTTTTGCAATCTCACCAATAATTCCTAAGGTTTCATTATGTCTCTACGTGTACCTTCTTAGGGAATACTGACATCCAGTTAGAATGTGTTTGAGATTAGCAATCTTCCCACATGCTTTGCAAAGGTTTGATGTACTTAACCCCCTGAGTTTTAAATTTACTGGTGTAGGTAATATGTCATAAACTGCCCTAATGAGGAAACCTAATTGTTTAAGCTCCATTTGCTTGATGTCGCTCCATGTGATAGTTCTGTCCTTGGTGTTTTCCCACCTGGTCCGTGCACCTTGCTTTGGTTGCGCCACAGATTTGGCGAGACGTTTGCTTTCCTCAAAATGAGGAATCACTTCTGAAACCATTCTTCGTTTATTCTTTGTGGTCTCTTTTGAGCACCACCATTGTGGGTGAGGTCCAAATCCGGCTCTCCCAGTTGCCACAGAGCCGATTACTTCTTTCATTTTGAGGGAAGATTCTGCCGTCTCCACTGCATGTTTCGCGTTCCATTTTCGACCTGTTATTATGGCAGGTTGTGCACTTTTCACCAGTGGATCCACAGAGTCGCGCAGCGTATGGAACAGTCATGCTTTACCTAATTTAAATTCCCCAACAAGTGACTTTGTTGGTAGTTTCAGCTTCATTGATGAACTGTATAACGCCACGTTTGTTAAGGATTTAGGAACTCCCAACCATTTCTTTCGGAACTTACTCATTAAGCTCTCCATTTTTTTCAATTCTCGAAAGCGATACCTCATATATTTGCATGGGCTATGCTAATCTTGTGATTAAACCAAAATAAACATACCACAGTTTATCTTTTGCAATGAGGTCACATTTATCAATGGCGAGTAATCTTTTTTGTTTTAAAAGATTTTGCCACCGGTGACGATCGGTAAGTGGAAGGGAATAGCAGCCACCGTGGCTTTTTACACTGTTTTTCCTGTATTGTGGGGATTACATTATTATTGATAGCAAATTTAATTTATTGGCATTTTCCTTTGATTATGGATAGACTACGGCTTTTAGAAGGTCTTACCTGCATTACTGCCCCCTTGAAAAGCTCCTGAATGCGTTTCAGTAGTTTTTCCATGTGTGGTTTCGGTTTTGAAATCACATTCACGTCATCCATAAAAGCCTTCATAGATGAGACAGTTTTCTTGTGGTATCTTTAGTACTGCTTAGTAACACCTCTATTCCCAAAACGAAGATTAATGGAGAGATAACACAGCCCATCATTATGCCAATGTTTAATTTCTGTCAATTTGTGGAATATTTAGCATTAGAAAATCTCATATATGTACATTTATAGTATCCTGATATAAGTTTTCTAATATCTTCTGGGATCCAAAAGAAGTCTATTGCTTTCTCAGTAAGCGGGTGCCTTACTGAGCCATATGCATTCTCAAGGTCTAACCAAATGACATGAAGTTCGGTTGATTTATAATCTCGGGCCGCTTTTATTCGGTCCCACAACATGGATCCATGTTCGATGCGACCTGGAAAACCAGGAATTCCAGCTTTCTGAATTGAGATACTGATAAATTTGTCGTTCAATACGAACCTCATCATTCTCTTAGCAATGACTCCGAAGAAGATTTTTCCCTCTACACTGAGCAACGAGATTGATCGAAATTGTTCCAGATGTTTAGAGTTCTTTTCTTTTGGTATATATATTCCGTCTGCTAATTCTCAATCCTCTGCGATTAATTTTTTTTTAATATGCACGACTCGTAGGAGTTTCCAAAGAGATGTCAAAACTTTAGGGCATCTTTTAAACGATTTATAGGAGATACCATTGATACCTGGTGTGCTTTTAGCTCTAGCCTTTCGGACGAAATCTTTTACTTCTCCCAGTTTTATAGGAGAGTTAGCAAATGTTTCTTCCGGAGGTTGCGGTCTGTTGAGTTCACCAAAATCACCCATAGGAGTATCAGCTAGCGGGTCGGAATATTTTCTCTGTAGATGCGCTTCCAAGGTTTCTTTTGGTACATTGAGGAGGGAAAAAATGGAGTTCTCAAACAACTTTTTTGTGAATTTAAATGGGTTCTTATCGAAAGCGCGTCTAGCTTTTCTTTTTTTAAACCGCTGTTTCATTGCGTTTTCCTCTCGTGATATGACAAGGATTTTTTCCTTTATATAGTTTTCGTTTACTTCTTTTACATATGTTAATTTCCTCAGCTAATGTCGTCTTAGACACTCCCTTAAAAATGAAATATAATTAAAATTTCGAAAAAACCTTTAGGCAGCCACCAGGTGCCTTTAATTAACCCTAAAAATGATTAATGAGAATTAACTACTTTAGAAATTAAAAACCCTAATTTTGAATTAATATCTACATTTCCAAGAATTTCCTCCTCTACGTAAATCTCCACGTCATATAATACTATTAACTAATGAAATATTATTTCCAATAAAAAGCATCCAGCATCAATATCCCTGCAATTGTCTTGAGTAGGAGCCTCGGTATCTCCCGTTCAAGATAATCTAAATGTACTTTTATGCCTATATTTAAGCACAAGCTTGTTCCGTTTATTTAACAGTAGTCACTGATTTTAAATTTAATTATACTAATTTTCATCGATACACAAGTTACATCTAACAAAGAAGCTATAGCGTTTGAAGATTGCCTGAGTATTTTTCACTTTATTTGGGGTTTAGCCCCTGATCTTTAACACTTCAAAATATTTAGATAGAATGTCTCCGATTATACAGTCTTTGTTTCCAATTCCAAGCAGAGATACCTATATAGACCCTCTCCCCACCATTATTATGTTCCATTGGGGAAATGCATGCATGGTATACGACGTTCTTCAATTTGTATAATCCGCCCAAGGGGCATTCCCCTTTACTTCTACAGTTACAAGACGCTACATCTGGTCTCTCACTATTTCTATTTAATTCGTTTAGTAACCTCCTGTTATGGTTATTTAAGATACTATGCATATTCTTTGTACAAGAGGAACTAATTTTTATTCTGTTCCTATTAAAAATATGTCCTAATGGATTGTCCCTATTAAAGTGGCTATCCAGGAGGTTTAGGAAGTATTTACCTATGTTAATGTTCGTAAGTTTACAAAATAGCGGGTTAAACCAGATTACTTTTCTATTTTTTTCATCGTCTATTTGAATGATTATTATTGGTTTCATCTACTTTGACGAGTGCGCGGGTCCCACTACTATTACTTCTACCATTAGAGCCGGAGTTCACTGAGTTCACATACTCCAGTCTACCTTGGAGTACGCTGTTTTTAAGGGTTTCATCATATATACTTTCGCTATCCTCAAAAATTCTTTTACATGAGGATAGTCTGTTAGTCCTCTGGTTCACGGCATTAGGAATTTGTTTCAGTAACAATCCCGGGTGGTTAGAGTTAATATTTACGTAGGTGAGGGCGGAATTGTTCTTACTAAAAGGTTTGAAGGTACAGTTATTTAAATTGAGTGTGACGTCAAAAAAGTCAACAATCTTTAGGTTTGAAGCTATTTGAATTCGTAGACCTAGCAATTAAGATGCCCTTGTAATCTTCTGTGTTTTAGAGGTTTGGGGGTTGTTACTGTCTGGATGGAAGGTAATTCCGTCATCCTGGTAAAGCTCCATCTGCTCTAAGTTGACAATACGACCCAAAGTGTTCAAGATATAGATCACTATTAAGTCAACTGCCTGGGCCGAATCGTTAGTGGCCATGAGTACGTCAGAGTTTTTTTTTGTTTGTTTTTTTCATACACATATAGAATGTAATCCATATTTGCTGTTTTTCAACCTCAAGTTGAACATGTGCAGTCATTTGATGAGACGGAGAGTATAATGATATTCCCCGGTAAAATAAATTTATGACAATTTAAGCAGGTTTGAGTTTCTTTCTAATCGCACTGTATACGAGTTTTGTTATGTAAACCGAGATGGGAAAAATGTAACAATAGCCATACATTGATCACTGCTATAGATTTATGCGAAATTCCTCATATATTTTATACGCGAATAATCCACACCCACAGTCTTCGGACGCTGACTGGATATTACTGATACTGGTGTGTGTATATATATATATATATATATATATATATATATATTAGTTATCTATAAGCTGTTCGCTTATATATATATATATATATATATATATATATACATTCATACATACATATATAGTTATCTATAAGCTGTTCGCTTATATATATATATATATATATATATATATACACATACATATATAGTTATCTATAAGCTGTTCGCTTATATATATATATATATATATATACGCATATACATACATAGTTATCTATAAGCTGTTCGCTTATATATATATATATATATATATATATATATATATATATACACACATACACACACACATAGTTATCTATAAGCTGTTTGCTTATATATATATATATATATATATATATATATATATACACACACACACAGTTATCTATAAGCTGTTCGCTTATGTATATATATATATATATATATATATATATATATATATATAAGCGCTATTATTTATCCTGAAACCGGCTCATTGGTCTAGTGAGTTGGGTGTTCGCCAATGGTCGCGTCATACCAAAGACTTTTAAAATGGTACTTGATACCTCCTTATTTAACACTCAGCAATATAAGGTACGTATCAAGGGTAAAGTGGTCAATCCAGGGAAAGGAGAAGCCCCCCTTCCCTATACCTCGGTGTAGTAGCTATTGAAAAAGGAGCCTTCTGGTCGCCCTGGACTATGGTCGCCAACTTTACTTTTTACTTATTAATACTGAGATCTATTTAATAATACTGTGAAATTTGGTCCACCATTAACACTAAGTGAGTTCGTGAAAACCATAAACTTTATATATATATATATATATATATATATATATATATATAACACAAGAAAAGTTACCTACAAACTTTTCGCTAACAGATCATATACAATTTCTTAGTGAATAATCTGTAGGTAACTTTAAAAAAATTTGTTTGTGTTGCTATTTAACTCAAATAATTCTATTTAATATCAATAATAATCCCGAGTAAAAATTCAACAGATCTATTTAACCCATAGAAAGCACTAACTGGTAGTATCCCACCGAGTTGAAGTGGATCTGGGAGTAATGGTAATGAAATGGTACTCCATATTCCCCAAACTCCAGAACTGGAGCCTCAGCGTCAGATGACGTTTAGTATCATATCCAGGACACTTTTTCAGTTTGACGGGTTTGGTTTTATGGCATATCAGCCATTGTTGGTTATTTAATGACAAATCCATTTTTATACATATAAACAGTTCTATTTCAAACAATTCAGCTCAGCACAATTACCATTTTTGTTTACACACAGTTAAACTGTTAAATGTTAAAACAGTTCTATTCCAAACAATTCATTTGAGCATAAGTACTCAGTTTAGTTCTCTTTGACCCATATATAGGGCCCTATCAGGTACTACCACTGCGGGCCGAGTGGACCTGGGAGCGATGGCAATAAAAGGGTACTTTACATTCTCCAATGCTCCAGCATTATTGAAGCCTCACCATCAGATTGTTTAGTGTCATATCAGGACACTCGTTGAGGGAGTCTTATCCCACAGCAGAGATGCAGTCGGTGGGCCATATTTCAGTTTGAGATTATGTTTTAGAAGACTGAACTACATTCGCTCTAAAAACATGGATATTACAAGTTTCTTTAATTCATTATGAATTAATATTAACTTCTTACTAAATAGCAATTTCTTGAAATTATGCAGTTTCTAGCAAATTTTTAAGACTAGATAACACTCTGTCGTATTATTGCCCAGTCGGCTGGGGCTGTAGAATACACCGAATACTTCTTTGCAGAGGGGCAAGCCCCCCCCCACAACGAGTGTCCTGGATATGACACTAAACAATCTGATGGTGGGGTTCCAGCAATGCTGGACCTTTGGGTAATGCGAAATACCCCTTCATTGCCATCGCTCCCAGGTCCACTCTGGCCCGGATTGGCAGTACCTGATAAGGGTCCTATATATGGGTTAAATAGAACTAACAGCATACTTATGCTAAACTGAATTGTTTGAGTAAACTGAATAGCTTGAAATAAAAATGTTTTTGACAATTAAACCGTACTTACATTTAAACTGAGTGCTTATACTTAACTGAATTATTTGAAATAGAACTGCTTTTCGACATTAAAACTGTATTTACGCTTATTTATTCCATATAACTGCTTGAATAGTTTGAAATAGAAATGTTTTTAACAATTAAACTGTGTACTTATGCTAAACTGAATTGTTTTAAATAGAACTGATTATTTACATAAAAATGGATTTGGCGTTAAATAACCTACAAAGGTTGATATGCCATAAAACCCAACAAACCAACCAACCAACATCTATCGTATTAGTGGGGCTTATGATACACTAACTGTATTTCTTGCAAAGAGATAAGAACCCCCTCGCGAGGGGGAGTATCGCGGATATGACACTGATGCTCCAGTTTTAGAAATGGTGTATACTTTCAATGTCATTACCCACAGGTCAAGTCAGACCCAGAGTAGCAATATCTTTCTGCTCTAGATTAGCTAGCACCGCTTCAGCACTACCAGATGGACTGACTCATATCCATAAATAGCCTACGATTTCGATCGTTGCTTTAATAAGCTGGATCAAGTTTCATTGGGTGCCCCATTCATTCGGCCTTGTGCCACATCGCAGCAAAGAACTTCATAAATTACTAATAAGCTGCATCCAGTAGATGGGAACACTTCGGCCGGCCGTGGTAGCAGCGGCACGGATCTGGTCGGGTATGTCACGTCTCTAGATATGGTAGTCAGCCGAGGCTGCCAGGCGCGACCGCTAAGGAGGCTTTAGCATTCACGTCACGCGGCCAAGACTGACATTCATCGAGCCTTACGGGGCCGTCCCTCAGGTTCTAACCCTACTCGAAAGGGGCTAGGTTTATCACCTGGCGCCTGAAGCGCCTCTTTGTAGGGGAATGTCGACGCGGCCCGAGGCATTTTGGGGAATACTGGGCGTGTCTGGACAACTTGAACCACACTCGTCCGTTTAGTGGGGCGTGTGACAAATACTGTTGATTAATAAGCTGGTCTTAAGTTGAATAATATTCGGACTGATCTACTTTGTTTGGCTTTGTAGCATTTTGACCCTCCTAATGAGCAGAGTGTTCGCCAATGCTTCCGGAGACCGAGGTTCAATCCCAGGTCGAGTCATACTAAAGACTAAAAAAAAAAAGGGTACCTGATGCTGCCTTGCTTAACATTCAGCACAAAAAGATAAAGATCAAGGAATGGAGTAGTGACCTCTCCTAAACTTCAGTGTAGCCTTCGGGTCACTCTCGACTAAGGTCGCCAACTTCACTTATATCTTTTAAGTTCTCTTTTTAGTTGTTTGTAACTTATTCTACAGTGTCTTTTTTGTATGTATCGTTAGTGCTGGATACTGGTGCTAAATAAATATATCAAACACACATTCTTCTGTGTCTCATTCACCTCGACGATACAACACTTTATGGCCCCATCTATAGATCTGTTTGAACATTATTAAAATTCGATAGAAACATGTGCAAAAATTAGATTAAAAAAACAAATAACTAAAACCTTTTAAACTACTGTACAATAAATGTAAATATTAACGTACAGGAGGTGATCGTGGTGTAATGGTTATCGTCGCAGGAAATGGACACGGCAACATGAGTTCAAATTCTGGACGAGACTGATTGCAATTCACATAACACTAATACCCTTGGGAAAGGTATGAATCCAATTATTATCCCTCCAGCTATGGGTAAATAGTAGGCCAGACTAGGTTCTTCAGCCTTGGTGAGGCAGCTAGTCTAGGAGAAGGGAAACTCTGAATTCAAACCTGTTAAACTCCGCTTGAAAAAATTGACCTTGTGTCATATCCTGCCCGAGCGGAGGGGTTGGTAAACATGATTAACGTACAATGAATGAGATTCCCTAACCTCTAAAAATACGTCAAGGTGGACGACGTTCTGTCTTTCTTGAGAGAAACAGGGTTGTAACAAAGAATATGATAAATACCAGCTGAACACAATTCCATTAGGACCATTCACTAACCTCTGGACGGAGTGTGGCCCCTAGCTGTTTTTACTAAGACAGAAATAAACGAATGTATGAAACGTTAATTTTCTTCAAAATACGAGGTGTGTTGAAAAATTTTCAAAACTGAAGCGGCATTCACCAAAGCAGAAATCGAACAATTAAAGGAGGAATGCAAAAATTGTTAAATCTCTTTATGACTCGAACCCCTAAGTGAAAAGACACGTGTCCAGTCATCCGTCGAGCGACCTTCACATGAGGACTTGATTCTATGCCCAATCCAATACAAATAGAGAAGCATTTAAATGTTAACAACATTTGAAAAATGTATTTATTAATAAAAAAAAATAGACTTTTAACAAGGCTACTGCGTCTTCTGTTCTTGACACCTAAACAAGATGATGATCATTGTTGTTTTGTCTCACTTGTGTGGGCAACACAAGTTCGGGTTGAAATGAAGACCCCGCCGAAATAAGGCTTCGGGTGAAGGGACGGTATTGTAAGCATTCTTAAAGGGAATCTCAGGCATTGGGAAATAAACCCACCCCTCATCATTTTAACTGTGGGTGCAGATAATGGAACTGATTGATTAATTTTAACAGCACATCAACCCGTCTGGGGTTATTTTATGCTGAAGGAATTGTGTAATTTCCTAAGTTCTTTGCACACGGTTATATATCAAGTATTCCTCTCTAATAAAAAAAGATTCGGGGATCTATTTGATTCATATACATATATATTCATTTATTTATCTAAACAAATTTTTTTAAATAAATTTACTATAATTCTAACTGAAATTAAAATAAAAAACGGAAGTGGGCTAAATGAGGATATAACTCTTCACCCCTCTTCTATCCCCTCCCACCTTTTTCTGTGTCTATTCTGATTTGTTTTATCCATTGGATTTGAAGAAGTCCTGTTAAATTTTTTTCGTGTTTTTGAATTTTTCAAAAACGCGTAACAGGATGGAAATAAATTTATAATCCTAATGTGACCGGTTTGTTGTTTTTCTTAAAGAAAGAATATATATATATATATATATATATATATATATATATTATATATATATAAAAACACAATGTCATTTATAAGTGGAGATTTTTCCTTCTTAACTGGTTGCCATACCAAGTTTAAAGAGTGCAGTCTGCCCGACAATTTACCTATAGTTGATGGTAGAATGGTTAGATGCGTACCTTTCCCAAGAGTAAGAGCGCAATATGAAATGCAAAAATCTGGTCCAGGATTTGAATTCCGTTCATTGAGCCCATTTCCTACGACAATAACCATTACTCTGCGAGCGTCTCTACTTGACTCATAAATAGGGTCATAACAGGTGCTTCCTAGGCGCCTTTGGTGGTGTAATGGTTAGCAAGCTCGACTAGCAAACCTGCACGAGTGAGTTCGAGTCTCATTGGGTGCCCCTTTCATATGGCCTTGTGCCACATCTAAGCAAAAAGCTTAGTAAATTACCATAACAGGTGCTTCCATTTCCAGAACACTCCCTTTTTGAAGGACCCTTATCCCTCTACAGAGAAGACAGCGTATTCGAGTCTTTGTCTACAGGTAGCTCCTGAAATAGAACTGGCTTGTTTTTAAAGCACCTGGCACGAATTTTAGGTGTATTTGTTTGGTTCCCCACGAGACACAAAGGTCGGTTTAATGTACATTGCAGTGTACGGGGCGAACGTCCCGTGGGTTGGTGTAAAAATTGTTTAGATTCCACCTAAATTTTTCATAAGAGGTGCTTTAGTCACTGAACAATAAACACTACTCTTACCCCTTTTAGGCGAAGATGGAAGTGCAGCCAGAGAAAGGCTCCTTGGAACTGAACGGATTTGTTTTTAAGCGTCTGGTACGAATCTCAGGTGGATCAAGTTGAATGTCTCAGTCAATGCGCCTGTGGTACGGTTGCCTCAGCCGTGGTCTCCCCGATTAGCGACGGCCACGACTCAGAACGCTTATCGCTACTGACAATTTTATCACTTCAGTCACTGGGGTTCAACCAGGTGACCCACCAGGCCGACTTATTTTTGCGCTCACTGTCTAGGATGTCACTTGCACTATTAACTCGTTTATCAACGTCTCGTAATTAGATTAAGTTATCCTTGGAGGGTGAGACGAAAACTTAGTTGATAATTTTGGCCACATCCCCGTTCGGGCAAGAAATGAACTGGTTCTAGGGGGCATCGTCACCGATGATTGCTACGTTGTTAATTATAATTATTCGGTTTGGTTTTGTCTGCTTTCTTTGGTTCATGGCATATCAACCTTGGCGGCTTATTTAATGACAAAACTATTCTTGTAGAATAACTTTTGGTCCTCTTAAACTCATAGCAGAATGATTAAGAGTTAGTCTGAAATAGAACGACCGGGATAAAGGATTGTCTATTGGTTGAAAGAAAACAAACATAAAAAAAAACTGGTCTCAAATATAGGCTCTTCCGTTGTTTATTTATTTATTTTTACTGCGGTCAGTTACTAAAACTTTGGAAATATGTGGAAACAATTAACATTCACGAGCAGTCTCGGCCGAGATTCGCAAGGCTTTTTTCATTGCGGGTAGCATGAACTCATCTTCGTATCTTTAAAGTTATTTCTATTTCACTCTTCGCCACAGCTGTTATCGCTCGACTGTGTCCTGCCACAAAATCCCTGACACGGGAAAACCAAGCTTCTTTTATGGGGATACTCAAAGCAGATAATTCTAACTTCCGTCTTTGTAAGTGGTATGCTTGACCCACTCTCTGTAACCACTGAGATGACTGAAGGAATATTTAATGATTTCGGCAACCCTACTTCATTTTACCCACTGTAAATACACCAACTGTACCTTTGCAGAGGGGTAAGACTCCCTCAATGAAAGTCCTGTATATGACACTAAACAATCTGATAGTGGGGTTCAAATGATGCTGGAACTTTGGGGAATGCGGAGCACTCCTTCATTGCCATTGATCCCAGGTCTACTCTGGACCGGAATGGTAGCACCTGATAGGGCCCTATCTGTCTGTTAAATAGAGCTAACTACATACTTATGTTAAACTGAATTGTTTGAAATAGAACTGTTTGACTAAACGCAATAGCTTAAAATACAAATATTTTTGACAAACTGTACTTACATTTTAACTGCGTGCTTATGCCAAAGTGAATTGTTTGAAATGAAACTGCTTTTGACATTGAAACTGTACTTACACTAAACTGAATTGTTTAATATAGAACTGTTTTGGCATTCAACTGTGTGTAAAAAAAATCTGTACTTATACTGAACTGAATTAGCTGAATTAGAACTGTTTGAATTAATTGAAGAGCTTGATATAAAAATGCTTTTAACAATTAAACTGTGTACTCATGCTAAACTGTTTTGTTTGAAATAGAACTGATTGTAAAAAAAATGGATTTGGCGTTGAATAACCTACAAAGGTTGATATACCATAAAACCTAGCCGACCCTACTTCGTTGCTGTTTTATGCTACATTGTCAAATAGTTTTGTATAACGGAGAAAGACAAAACTCCTGTATGAAACATAATCTGCTTCTTTTTTTATTACCCAAAATTAACGGAGGGGGTAGAGCAAAAAAAAAAAAAAGGGGGCCGACGGGTATGAACCTTCGGTGCACCTCTTCTCCTTCGGATCAAAATCTTCCTGGTTATATAACATCTCGGATACCCACGCAATTAATGTGGTCACACCTCTCTCCAGAATGTCACCCGCGCAAATTCTCGTGGTCACACTTCCTCTAGCCTGACGCCAACACGATACACGGTGACACGCTTCCATCTAGCATTCTACCTGCCTTCCGTTTACTTTAGATGAATTTCCTGTTATTTTCATTCAGCCAGGGTTAGATTTTCGCTACTGCATAAACAGGTATCAAAGGGGGTCTTCAAATCAATACCCAACCATAGAGCGGCGATTTTATCGCACTTAGCGTTTTTTTTTTTTAATAATTCTGTTCATTTAGGGGGGGGAAACCTATATAGTAGATGTGGGTCTTACCCAGAATTTTAAGAAAAAAAAACCTTGAGGTTGACTTATATTCTAGATCAACTCGTATTTACGTTAATTATTTTTCTTTTAGCTAGAGAGTCAAATATAACTTGGTTTGATTTGGTTTCTTTGTTTTATGGCATATCAACCTTCTTTGGTTATTTAATGCCAAAGGTATCCTCATAGAAGAGCAGTAGTGACACTATTTAACCTATAGCTGGTGGGATAAGGAGAGTCATAGCTGTACCAAGAGTATTAGTCTGAAAGCGAATGTAATAGTACAATTGGAGGTTGAACATGTTTACTATGTTGTCGCAGTCCAACACTTCAGCCATTACGCTACGGGTTAATTAAATATCAGTTCACTCTCTGCGACGATTTCATTTTATTGTTTGTTTGGGTTTTATGACATATCAACCTTTGTTGGTTATTTAATGCCAAATCCAGTTTTATAAACAGTTCTATTTCAAACAAATAAATGGTTAAAGTGTTCGCCAATGGCCCGGGAGACCTAGGTTCAATCCCAGGTCGAGTCACACGAAAGACTAAAAAAATGGTACTTGATGCCTCCTTGTTTAACACTCAGCATTATAAGGTATGGATCAAAGGTAAAGTGGAGCAATCCAGGGAAATAAGTAGCGCTCTCCTCTACACCTTGGTGTAGTAGCTATCGAAAAGGGAGCCTTCGAGTCGTCCTCGACTAAGGTCGCCAACTTTACTTACTTATTTCAAATATTCAGTCTAGCAGAAGTACACAGTTTAACTGTCTAAAACATTTGTTCCAAGCTATTCAGTTCAGTCAAAGAGTGCTAATTCAAACAATTCCGTTTAGTGTAAGTAGAGTCTTGATGTCAAAAACAGCTCCGTTTCAAACAATTCAGTTTAACATACAAAAACAGTTTCATTTCAAACAATTCAGTTTAGCATAAGTACGCAGTTGAAATCTTAAAACCGTTCTATTTCCGGCAATTCAGTTGCGCATAAGTACACAATTTAGTTCTATTTGACCCATCGATAGGACCCTATCAGGTGTGACCACTCCAGGCCAGAGTGATCCTGGGAGCGTTGGTTATGAAGGAGTACTCTGCTTTCCCCATAGCTCCAGTATTACTGGAACCTCACCATCAGATTGTTTAGTGTCATATCAGGATACTCGTTCGGGAGGGGGTCTTACCCCACAGCAGTCGGTGTATTCGACACCCCACCAGCCGACAGTGCAAGACTTCATTTTAGCACTCGTATTTAATATGAAATAAATCAGAGATGATAAACGCAAATCATAGAACTGTCCAGTTCAAAACATGCAACCCTAGCACTGAGGAAATAAAAATAACGAGGATGTATACGGGGTGGGGGTCCTCGTGGTATAATGGTTAAAGCGCTGCACTGCGGAATCGTAATTAGCGAGTTCGAACTCCAGTTGCTCTATTGTATTCACTATGGATTAAATAGTACCACTACTGTTTGTTTTTTTTTCGAAGGATGGATTTAGCATCAAATGACCTAAGAAGGTTGATATGCCATTAAAAAACAAACCAGACAATGTACACCTTTTCAAAATAGTTGTCGACCAGTAGAATAAAAATTAAGTTTCAAAGTATCCTTGTTTTTGCCTTTTTTCCATTTTTAATTTCATTTAGAGCACCGTCCAACCATGACAGAACAAGTTAATGGGGTAATTAGAGAAACCAAGTAGTCAGATACCAAAAACTTCAAAGCCATCCCATACAACAAAGTAATTAACCGACACCGAATCAGACGGCTACCAACAACCCACGAACCACGAATAAAAAAAAACAACCTAACATTTTTAAGTCCCATAATTTCTCTTGACCAATGCTCCTGCTTTCTCAACGAACCACCCCGACTGATATCACCATCTGTCGATCCATACATAAATAATCTCCTTATTTAAGACAGAAACTAAACTAGTAGCAGCAGCCGCAACAACAAAACTAGCAGCAGCAGCAGTTGTTATTATAGTATTATCATTATTATTATTATTATTATTATTATTATAAAAGAAGAAGAAGAAGAAGAAGATTTCTAAATTTATTAGAAAATTTTGTGAATAAAAAAAAAACGAACTTGAATTGAAAATTTGGTTTTGTGGTAAATTTACCCAAAACTACCGCCAGGGACAGAATGTGATTCAAGTGGAGCAAACAAGGTGTATATAATAGAATTGACTGAATTCTCTAGCAATGGTAAATTATTCATTCTTGGAGAAGGAAGGCTTTGAATTCAAAGCACAGTACTCCGCATAAAAAATGACCTTGTATCACACATTCTACTAGTGGAAGAGGGGTTGGGTAAATAAATTCAGTAACAAAGAATTAATCCGACTATGCAAGATTGTTATTGTTCGTTGGCATTTTAGTAATTTTTGTTTGAGCTCTGTAGCTGATTTTTCGAACACTGAAGCCAGGGCTCCAACCTCAGCGGGACGCACCCTTTTTTACCCGAACGAAGAACGATGCGGTTTGGACATGTGGTTTGATGGCTGCTTTTATTCTCAACCACAGAAGCCACACTTATAAATGAGCAGCAGAAGTTCCCCAATCGAACTAGTCGATCCTGGCCGTTGAACCGCAAGATTCATACGCCCAGGACAGGGTTAGGCATTGCGTTGAGCCTGGACGAGGCTGCTTGCATTTCACATAGCACTAATACCCTTGGGAAAGGTATGAATCCAACAGTTCTCCCTCCAGCTACGGGTAAATAGTAGGGCAGACTGAATTCTTCAGCCTCGGTGAGGCAACTAGTCTAGGAGAAGGAAAACTCTGATTTCAAACCTGTTAAACTCCGCTTAATGTTCCACGTAGTTCAACTTAAAATTATATATATGTTAGGACAGCATTGATACAGAGTCAACGGCAATTGAGGACTGTCAGTTTCACGCCTATACTATCATCAAACCAGGGTACCTCGGGTGGTGCAAACCTTCACGGGTGAGTTCATTTCTCATTTCAAACAATTCAGTTTAGCATAAGTACGCAGTTTAGTTCTATTTAACCAGTAGATAGAGTCCTATCAGGCGCTACCACTCCAGGCTAGAGTTGACCTGGGAGTGCTGGTAACGAAGGAGTACTCCGCATTCCTTAAAGTTCCGGCATTACTGGAACCTCACCATCAGATTGTTTAGTGTCATCCCAGGACACTCGTTCGGAACAGGCTCTTAGCCCTCTACAGCGGTGCAGTCGGTGTATTCTACAGTCCCAGCCGACTAGACAATAACCAACAATAGTTGATATATTATAAAACCAAAACGAACCAAACTTACTCATGTGGGCTAATTTAAACAGCGTTTCCTGCAAATGCCATATCTATATTTAAGGCTTAAGTGATTCATGCCAAACTGATTTTGACTCGTAACTTGATACCAACTACTTTATAATTAATTAGAAATACAATTTTTTTTTTCTAATATAAAGATATTCTTTATACTTGATATGGCTTTAAGACCAGAGATGAAAGAACTCGCATTTTGGTGAGAAATTTGTTCCCTCTTTTCTTGGATTTTTTTATCCACCACCAATGTTAAAGATATTTATACCAGGTGGGAATCTCAGATGTTTGTTTTTCTTCTTTTTATCTCTCTTTGATAGTCGCAAAGATGTAAGGTCATATATGTCAAGAATTCAAATAATGTATTCTTTCTCTAAGTGAGAGTTTAAAGAGCCAAAGACTAAGCCTTCATTATTGGTTTGCTACTCTTTCAACAGAGCAATCGAACTCTTGTGATTTAATGGTAAGCGAACTTGCCTTATACAGGGTGGAACGATAAAATTGTCGCCCTAGAAAAGACGAAATGATTCCATTTCCGTTTAATGAAAACCGGTTGTCTTTTTTTGTTGCAGACTATCTACTAGTTGGCCAGTTGTGTACAAATCCCAAGAGCGATAGGAGCCTTCTATCATGTCTGAAAGTGACACAATGTTCAACGAGCAAGATCGGAGATGCGCCGCTGTACAACTCAGGCTCTCTACCGATCCAAATTATGACAGCCAGAACCATCGCTGGATTGCCACGAATAACAGAGACATGCCCAGGGTGATGAAAACAAAGTTTCCGGCTATGGTTATGGTCTTTGGTGTGGTTTCAAGTGAGGGCCACATCATGCCACCTCACATCTTCGAAGTCGGCTTGAAAGTCAACACCAAAGTGTACCTGGATGTGCTGAAGAGTGCGGTGATCCCCTGGTGCAATCAGGTGGCCGGTGGCAGACCCTGGGTGTAGCAGCAGGACTCGGCGCCGGCCCTCAAGTCCAAAGAGACCCAGGCTTGGCTTCTGAAGGAGTGCTACGACTTTGTACCCTTCACTCACTGGCCCCCTCCTCCCCCGACCTGAACCTGCTGGACTAATTCGTTTGGTCATACATCGAGAACATCACCAACATGACCTCCCACAACACCAAAGTCAGCATGATCGTCGTCTTCCGCGAGTATTCGCCGAGCTCCCACCGGCGCTGGTGGAAAAGGCATACTCCTAGTTCCGGATCCGTATCGAGGCGGTGATTGAGCCTGAAGGCGGCTACATTGACTAGATGTCAGCTGTACTACATAATCAAGTTACCCAAATTGATTTTTTCAATAAGTTTTAAAATAAAGCTGTAGTGTTGTTTTCTTTAGGACGACAATTTTATCGTTCCACCCTGTAGTTTGTTCCATTCTCACAGGGTTCTCCATACTTCCAGCCTTTGATTAAGTGAGATTGAAAGTTTATTCTCTGTATGGTCGTTTAGTATGGCACATCTTTAAACAGCGTCGAGTACAATGCTTTTGGACAACACGTGTACAAACGGAGGAAATGAATTGAAATGTGTAGATAATGTCAAAGATCTGAGCATAATAGAAGATTCTAAACTAAAATTTGGTCAACACACGACAAAGCTGATAAAACGAATTCTATTATGGGAACGATAAAAATAACATTTAATCATAGTGAAACTTTCAAACTACTCGAGAGCAGTCATGTCAGACCCCCAAGAGTAATCAATTCTGATGACTGTCTAAAGAAAGATGCACCTCTGCCACACTTCTTGTTTGATAGAATCCGTACTACGTCGCATAACAAAATGTACCCGTCTAATCAAACACTTTAGGTAAAAAAAATTACAGTCACTAAAATTACCAATCTTAGTATATAGAAGTCTCAGAGAAGCGATGATTGGGATCTGGAAGATTGTAAAAGTCTATGAAAATAATCAATAACAATTTGTCATAGTCAAGGGGAGGTTCAAATGATAACATGACTCGAAAATGAGTGATAAGAAATATATTGAAAGAAAATAGTACATACATTAACGATAACTGAGAAAAAAACCCTCCTCAGCTTAATACAATCATGAATATTACCGTTCTTGATGACGGTTTGCCGAGACTACTCAAAAGAGAGCTTAGCCGGTATATGTCCCATGAGGGCGAGTCCATCTGTAGGGGAGACACCCCAACACAATTCTAATAAAATCGCTAAAAGACTAAGCAAGGTTTGGTTAGTTGGTTGGCTTTACTCCTCGGCAACCCTTGGATTATTTATTCATTATTTTTTATGCCGAAGTCAGTCTTTTTGCGAGCAATTGTATGGTTTAAAGTAAAAGTAAAGTTAGCGACCATAGTCGAGGGTGACCCGAAGGCTCCCTTTTCGATAGCTACTACACCAAGGTGTAGAGGAGGGCACTACTCCATTCCCAGGATTGCTCCACTTTACCCTTGAACCGTACCTTATAATGCTGAGTGTTAAGCAAGGTGGTATCAAGTACCATTTTTAAAGTCTTTGGTATGACTCGACCTGGGATTGAACCTAGGTCTCCCGGGCCATTGGCGAACACTGAATCATGTCTAAACAATTATCGCTTCAAGTAACCATTCCCTGTATAAATAATTTGCACAGATATATAGGGACAAATATGCTAATAATTTGCACACAATCATATGGTTTCAAACCGGCTCATTAGTCTTGTGGGTGTAGTGTTCACCAACAGCAGGGAAGACCTGGGTTTAATCGCAGGTCGAGTCATACCAAAGACGCAAAAATGGTAGCTGATGTCGCCTTGCTTAACACTAAGCATTATAAGGTCCATATCAAGGGTAAAGTGGAGCAATCCAAGGAAAGGAGTAGCGCCTTCCCCTACTACTCTGTGTAGTAGCTAATGAAAAGGGAGCCTTCGGGTCACCCTCGACTGCGGTCCCCAACTTTACTTACACGATTTCAAGTATTCCTATCTAATATAAGCAGTATCACATGGCCTGTTCGTTGGTGCCACTAACTTTGGTGCTAACTTTATTTTTCTTTTGTTTTTCTTCTTTTCTCTGTACATTTACTTCCTGTAGAAAATGTTTGTGATGAGCACGTATATATATATATATATATGATACACTGGTTGGCCCATCTTCCCCGTACCCCAACAATAGTAGTAGTACTAACCATTTTTTAAGTACACACATATTACTCTGCGCAAGATTTTAAGTGAAGGACTCTCAGCGTAGGACTTCAACGCGGGACTCACGTGAGCAACTATTGCTGGGACTTAATACTACCCTTACGAGGATAGTAATATTACGACTAATCTACTTGTTATATATATTTGTAAAATCGTACGAATAAGCCTCTTGCCCAGTCGGCTGGAGCTGTAGAATACACCGACTGCATCTCTGCAGAGGGGTAAGATCCCCCCCACGAGTGTCCTGGATATGACACTAAACAATCTGATGGTGAGGTTCCAGTAAAGCTGGAGCTTTGGGGAATGCGGAGTACCCCTTTATTGCCATCGCTCCCAGGTCCACTCTGGCGAGGTGTGGTAGCACCTGATAGGGTCCTATCTGTGGGTTAAATAGAACTAACGGCATACTTATGCTAAACTTAATTGATTGATTAAACTGAATAGCTTGAAATAGAAATGTTGTGACAATTAAACTGTGTACTCATTCTAAACTGATTTGTTTTAAATAGAACTGACAATTTACATAAAAATAGACTTGGCTTTAAATGACCTATAAAAGGTTGATGTGTCATAAAATATCCAACCAGCTAACCAACGAATAAGCCTGCCTTCTGTTATATCTATCTAATGTGTTGTCTATTCCTTACCACTCGGAATAGCCTGTCATTGTATGTCTTCTACAATATAATATACTATCTCCCAAAAAATTACGTCTTGTCTTCTTATTCCTTACAAGTACTATGAATTGGTATACCCCTACAATATGAACAAGCGGTAATTATTACTGGCCTGTAGTGAAGATAGTTTTAAAAATTTCTTACCGTTATAAAAGTATAATAAGCAGTTTAGGGTTAGCTGAAAACTTGGCTTTCATTGGATGAAGTTAAAGTCAGTAGACTAAAAATTACAGGAGTTTAGAAGTAGAATATTAGTTTACTTTAGTAGGCGGATAATCGCCCAAGCGAGGGGATCTAATTTCCACCTATGCTCTAATCCGACTGGCTCCCCGGCTTTCCCAGCCGGATAATACATGCGAAGATAAGTCGCCAAAAAAAATAATGCTGTGTACATAAAAATATGGTTTTGTTATTCATGCCAGTGAAACAGCGTAGGAGAAGGTAAGATGGCGACGAGGGATGACAAATGACCGTGGGAAAAACGCAAAAACGGAGCAGGGTGATTCTAAAAGAAAAAGCAATATAAAACTAATAATTCCACCCACCCAAAGTTTGTAGAATAAAATCCATAATAGCAACTATAAAAATAACATTTAATCATAATGATACTGAAACATTCAAAGTATATATATATATATATATAGAAAAGTCTTTGCCTTGCTCACCATTTTGATCAACTTTTAGTTTTGTGCCTATAATGCCGACATCTTTTGTTTTATCGACAAATTGCAATTCAATGTTTCCTCGCGAATACAATGTGTTCAAAAACTATCGAGACTGACTCTGTATTTGTTGAAGTAAAAAAGAACAAAGAAATTACATTTTTTTCAAAATATCCGCCCTTGATATTCTAAACCGTGAGTTTTCATTGATTGCAGCTCATCTTTGAAACCCCTTTTAATGTTATAGAAAGCTACCTATGTAATATAATGGCCGAGGGATTTCGTTTTATGCCTTGGGGTTTAGTTAGGCTGAGAACCTTTCAGCTCAGTGCATGGGTTACTTAGGTGCAACATTAACGCAGGTGTTCACGCGTGCGCGCTGAGCGGACGTGTCACTCAGAGATGTCACAATAGCCCAGATGGGAAACGGGGCTGGATTGTACGAATGACGTCACGCACCGGAAGCGCACGGAGGATTTGGGGAATTTTGAAAAAAGTCATTTGAGTTGAGAACTCGACTCCGAACGGGAAGGGTTGACTTTCGCTTGCTTGCTGAAGCCAGGCCAGTGGCCTTGTGGTGGGTGCCACACGTGTTAGGGGTGGGGCAGCTGCAAAAGTCATCATAGAAAGATTGTGCATCTCTCTTCCTTATATCGAAACCTTTAACCCAAAGGTAATAAAAGGTTTCGTACCTGAACTAAGAAGTCGTTACATGTTTTTCGTGTTTCGGGATCCCTATGTTCTATGTATATATGTTATGAACATTCTATGCACGTTTCACATATCCGAATCTGGCTATGGTACACCTAGTCATTTCTTTTACGGTGTTTATTTGTGTATAAAACGTACAATTTTTCCCGGTAAAAAGTTAAAAGCGCGTATTATACGCAAAAATTATGTATTTAACTTTTTTCGATCGATATTCGGGATTGGCTGACATAAAGTAAGTTATATCTATAGATAAAACTGATATGTTTTGGGCCGTTACAGAGAAATATCGGCTGGAAAGTATGTTTGTTTATAATATTATTTCTCCTAATGGGGACTTATTTTCGCTGCAAACTAGTTGCATTTTTTGTGTGAACATGTCCGTGTGTTTGCTCTAAATGTATTGTAAATTTTGTGTTTTAACACAGGATGTAAACAATATAAATTCTTATTTTTAGTTCGTACAAACCAACAAATTCTAACAAGTCACTGCCTATTATAAATGAGAATTTGTTTTCCTGATTTACGTAGTCTAATGTTGAGGTGCGTGTTATACACAAGTGCGTTTTATACCCGAATGATTACTGTAATAGCCACCATTTCCTAAAATATTACCTTGAAAAGTTGCATGGAATTCGGTCTGGTGAGTATGGAGGGTTTTGCACTCGCACAATCCAGTGTTTCGTCAAAACCTACTGGCTTCCTATTTTTGTCAAATTAACACAGACACTTCGAGATGAAATATAAACATCATTAGACTTTCATTATTTAAATTGGTCAGTCTTCTACACGTCTCCATAAAAGTTTTAAATTTTAAAAAAATTTAATCTTTGAACTGTTTTATTTTTGGGGCAAGGTTTATTTTCATTTATTTATTTTTAAAGTCACGACACAACCACTCCCAGCCCAGTTAGCTAGGGCTGTAGAATACACTGATTGGATTCTGCAAAAGGGTAAGACTCCTTCCCCAACGAGTTTCCTGGTTATGACATAAAATAAATCTGATGGCGAGGCTCCAGCTTTGAAGAATACTTCTTCATTGCCATTGCTCCCAGGTCCACTTTGATCTGGAGTGGTAGCACCAGAAAGGGCCCTATCTATAGGTCAAATTGAACTGTTTGAAATTCAATCTGAGTGCAAATAAATGACTTATGCTAAATCGAATTGTTAGAAATAGAACTGTTTGATCATGCAACGGTGTGTTGACAAATGTCTGATGTTTAATTGAATTGTTAGTGAATCATAGCAATACTTGGAATCATTTAACTTAGTGCTTACAAATGAGTAATGTTGAATAGAATTTTAGCAAGAGGAAGTTTGTTATTAGCGTGGGTTTTAGTTACGTGTTTCCTCGCTAGGTTGTGATAAATAAAGGAGGATGAAGAAGTAAGACTAAGATGCCGTTAGCTTTTACATGAAGTTTTAATAGCAGCATTGAATATAGAGTTTGCGTTTGTGCTGCAAGCCTCGTGGGAAAGGAAAGAAGTAAAGAGTCGAAATGGAGTTATGATAGTGTTGAGAAAGCAGTGCATGTCGTTGGACGTGCGAGGGAGGTACGTTCGTTGTATGTAGCAAAAGTCATGTTTGCCGTTTGAGGAAATAAACGTTGAAGTCACCGTTAGTTTGTGTTTCTGGTTGTTTCAGGGAGAAGCGTGAATGTCTCCAGAAAATGTTGCCCAGAGGTGAAGTAGTTGCTAGGTGTCGGAGTGAGATTTGGCATCGCAGTCCACATAGCCAATTTTAGGGGTGACGTAAAGTTGTTCTTGTGCGTGGCGTATTGAACGTATCTAATGAATATTCAACTGGGAATCCTTGGTCTAAAAAAAATAACCAAGGAGTCCATGAATTAGGCTGCTTCTCTCATGGGGCCCTGCTACTGCTGCTATTGGAGAGCAGACGGTAGACGTCTGTACAGAACGGAGTTGTTCTGCCAAAGAGGATGTTTGACGGTTTTCCCCAATTACTGCTGCCCAGAAATGTGGTTCGGGTTGAATAGGATAAGTCATCCTGGTTGGATGAAATTATGCGTCGAATTAAATTACGCGCCAAACCAAAATACGAAAATTCTTTCTACTACAGAATTATGAGTATTAAATAGCAATACTTGAAACATTTTAACTGTATGCCTAAACTGAATTATTAGTGTTACATAGCAATACTAGGAACCATCTAACTGCGTGCAAATGAATACATAGTATCGAACAGAATATTTAGAGTTTAAAACTAATACTTAAAACCACTTCATAGTCTGCAAACCAATGATTAATTTTGAATAGAATTATTAGTATTAGATAGCAATACTTGAAACAATTAAACAGTGTGGAAACAAATGATTAATAGTAAATAGAGTTATTTATACAGTTTGTGGGGATTAAAAAGAAACAAAAGACAATAAAATAAAAGATAAAATAAATGAAATGCAAAAGTAACAACCTGTGATAGGAAGTGCAATTTGCGCATTCCTAAAAAGATGAGCATCCTGGCGCCAACCAAAAAGTCTCTCAGAAGCTTTTATCACCTCGATTTGGTTCTTCAAACGCCTTGTCTGGGGGAAGCCCGACTATTTCTACTGATTCAAGAAAACATTCAACACCACAATAATCGTAAACCCCCAAAATAAAATTTGAGTCTAAAAGTATCCTTGTCTTTCGCCTTCCATCCTTAATTCCCTTCAAGCTTCGACAGACAAAAAGAAGATAACAAGTGAATGGAGTAAGAAGACAAAAGAAGTCAGTTTACAAATCTCAGAATGTTCCAACAATAACTACAACCAACACAAAACTTTTTTCAGCCTCATATGTTAGATAGAATACTAAAAACCATTTAACTGTGGACAAAATATTTTGTCGACATAATGTTTACAAATGATATATATTTAACGAATATGCATAAATAGGATTTGGAATTAAGTAACCTACAATGGTTGCTATGCCATAAAACCCAACCAAAGCAAATTATATATATTCAATATATATCCATGAAAATAATGTAGCATTAAATTACCTACAATGATTGCTATGCCATAAAACCCTACTAAACAAATCATATACATTTAAAATATATGTATAAAGAGGATTTGACATTAAACAACCTACAATGGTTGATATGGCGTAAAACCCAACCAAAACAAAATACAATTCCGGATGAAAGTGGACCTGGGAGTAATAGCAACAAAAGGAATACTCCACTCTTCTCAAAGCCCCTTAACTAGAGAGTCTCCATCGAATGCAGTTTAGTGTCACACGTATGACGCTGATTTTTGCCGGAGTGGGGAGTCTTACCTATCTGCAGATTATACATCCCCACCGACGAGGATATATTTTATTTTTTGGCTGACATTTAGGTCAGACATATTTTACTTCTTTCGGGAATTTTTCATTTTCGAGAAAGAAAAAAGATTAACCGCTCTGTCGGTTGTAGCTCAGAATACACCAACTTTATATTCTGCAGTGATGAGACTGCCTCGAAAAAAAAAAAAAAAAAAAAAAAAAAGGTGTTTTTTTTTTTTTACTTCGTGGGTTATTTAATGCCTTGTAGGATAGTAGTATTACTATTTAACAAAATGGCGGGAGGATAAAGGATTTATTAACTTTCCCACGAGTATTTAGCTCGAAAATGAACGTACTGGCGAGAATAGAGTTTTAATTCGTATCACTCCGAATCTGCTGTCCTGCATTTTAGCCATTACGCTACGGAGACTCCACGGTATGTTCTAGTAGATAACAGTAAACTGCATCGGATGGTAAGGCTCCAGTACAGGTTATCTGACGAGTGTGGAGTATCTCTTTACTGCCATTTACCCAGTTGGACTCTGATCCTATGAGTCAAATAGATCTGTTGAAAAAAATATTCGTACTGAATAGAAACAAGTACAAAAAATCTTAAAAAACAACAACACATTAATGTAAATGAACGTATAATGAATGCAATTCCTAAACTCCTAGGCATGAAATAACCCCTAACGAGCTGATGTGCCGTTAAAAACAATTAGTCTAATCCAAATGGTAATAAAGTGTGTGCTCAGTGTTTCAATAGACTTATTATGTAAAATTGGACAGTAACTTTATGTCGACTTTCATGACACCTTTTCAACGAAAATTTAATGCAAACTTGACCCTGATTTCATGTCCATTTACAATTTCGTCAGCTTTATCTAAAAATAACTTCCATTTTCTGGCAGGGTGGATATTTCATTTTTTAGAAAAATTAACTTAATAACCTGGCTGAGACAGGCACTTCGGACGAGTTTGTATAAAAGTAAAAACGTTTATGAGTCCAAGCAATCATGGAGAAAATTAAGGGTGAATTGAAATTGGAAGATTTGATTATCTGTGAAGTCCTTGTATATCAAAGAATAAAGAGCCTTGTTAATTGAGGAGGAGCGGGGGGGGGGCTTCCTCGGAAGAAGAGACACGAACTTTTTTTTAATTTGCTCTCAAGATTTCTCTCTCTCTCTCTCTATATATATATATATATATATATATGCGCATGTATGAATGTGTTTGGTTGGGTTTTTGATTTTATGGCATATCAAACTTTGTAGGTTATTTAATACCAAATCCATTTTTATACCAATAATCAGTTCTATTTCAAACAGTTTATTTTATCATGCGTGTACAATTTATTTGTCAAAAATATTTCTATTTCAAGCTATTCGGTTTAGTCAAACAGTTCTAATTTTAAAAAAAATCAGTTTAGCGTTAGTACGATTCCAAAGTCAAAACCAGTTTTATTTCAAAGAATTCAATTTTGCATAAGTAAGCAGTTTACATATCAAAATAGTTCTATTTTAAGTAATTCAGTTTAGCATAAGTACGCAGTTTACGTCTATTTGACCCATAGATAGGGCTCTATCAAGTGCTACCACTCCGGACCAGAGTGGACTTGGGAGCGATGGCAATGAAGGGTTACTCCCCATTCCCCAAAGCTCCTGCATCACAGATTCTTTAGAGTCATATCAGGATACTCATTGGGGGGATCTTATCCCTCTGCATAGGTGCAGTTGGTTTATTCTACAGCCTTAGCCGACTTGGCAAGTATGTATGTAAGTATGTATGAGTGTGTGTGGGGGGGTACATATGTATATATTTAGACAGCATTTTGTCTTTTAAATGTTTGATTAAATCTGACACTTTGATTAGTTCAGTTCTTTGTTTGAGTCGTTTGACATTTGGATGGAATGAATCGAGGAATGTTTCCCGAATTACTATTGGCCGCAACGAGAGTGAATGAAGACGTTTAAAACATAATGATGATTCGTATACATTTCTATGAATAGTAAAAGAACGAACATGTTAAGGCAAAAAGTACTTCGGGAAACATACGGCACCTTCTTAGATATATTATATCCCAAAGTTAAACAAAGACTTTAACGGATCAAAGATAGAATTGGCAGACACTTCGTGTCTGTTTTATTTAATCAAACACAACACACACACACACACACACAAATATATATATATATATATAGGTAAATTGACCGACCGTTGTCGAAGGCGACTCGAAGGCTCCCGTTTCAATAGCTAATACACCAAGGTGTAGGGAAGGCCGCGGCTCCTTTCGCTAGATTTATCCACTTACCCTTGATCCATACCTTTTAATGCTGAGTGTTAAGCAAGGAGGCATCAAGTACTATTTTTTGAATCTTCGGTATGACTAGACCTGGGATTGAACCTCGGTCTCCGGTATCATTGGTCACAACTCTAACCATAAATCCACAAACATATATATATATATATATATATATATATATATATATTTATGTATACACATATATACGAACAAATGAATTGCATACATATATAAACACTGTTGGCTCGGCCTGTAGAATACCCCAACTGCACCTCCGCAGAAGGGGTAACACTCTCCACCAACGAGGCCACTCGTTAGTCGTAGGTGGTGAACCGTTATACTTGATGGTGGAATCATGGTGGTTGCAGGGTCCGAGATTCACCAAAGTGGTCACGTGACCTGCAATACTCAACTTCGGCTCTTCTTGAGCTAGACGTGGGGTTGGAGATGCCCGATTCAATTAATTGGCTAGTTACGTCAAGCCCCAACACATATATGATTGTCTCGATCGTATTATTGAAATTGCTCTTATTGCAAAAGAATAGTCAACCCTTTTTATCTGAAAGAACCAGAAGACAGTTGTTGGGGATCAATCACATCGAGAAAAACAAACTTGGACCTCTGGTAAACTTAGGACACGAAGTATTGGATACTGAAAGTTTGAAATCGGCAGGGGCTCAAAATTTCAATCTCGACACGACTATACTTGATGTATCCCCGTCTCAACCAAAATGAATGGGTGGTGGAGCAAAAATCAGCAAAAAAGAAAAAAAAGGTAATAGACAACATTGGCATAATAGAGTGTTTTCTAATGGTCCGGAAGACCGGGGTTTACTCCCAGGTCGAGTCGTATCATAGACGCAAATAATGGTACTTGATGCCTCCTTGCTTAACTCTCAGCATTATAATGTCAGAAGCAAAGGTAAGTGGAGCAATTCAGGGAAAGGAGTATCATCATTCCCTACATCTCAGTGTAGTAGCTTTTAAAAAAGGAGTCTTCAGGTCGCCCTCAACAACGGTCGGCCAACTAAGTTGGCCGACCGTAGTTGAGGGCGACCTGAAGACAAATATAGAAAACGAATGAAACCACTCTGAATCCCAGATTTTTTGAAATTCAATCCCTCTAAGAAACTTTGGATAACCTGTCACTTTCTTGATTGAAATAGAATTGAATAACAAAAACTTGCCGAAAATCTTATCAAAACGAAACACAAATATTACCCTTATAAAAAAAAGTTGGGTGTCCACGTGGTGTAATGGTTAAAGTGATAGACTGCGAAATCGTAGAAAGCGAGTTCGAACTCCAGTCCAGTCACTTTCGGACAAATACCCTCGGGAAAGGTATAAACCTCTTTATCCTCCCAGCTATAGGTTAAATACCATCACTGCTGTTCTTCTAAAAGGATTGCTTTGGCATTAAATAACCCACGAACGTTGATATGTTATGAAACCAAACTAAACTGTATAAAAAGCATAACACCTTAAAAAGAGTTATCAGAAACAGGGAGTAATCACTAGCAACACCAGAGGAAATAAAATCAGCGTTAGCAAAACAAGGGGTTACACCCTACATAATGATTACCATTACACACACTTATACATTTTGACATTTAACAAACCCATAATTTCCAAGGAATTAAAAACTGGATACTGCCTATAAAGGGTAGAACCAGTACATTCCCCGCACCCTTTGTGACACAGGAGCCTGGAGGGAGTAATCCGCTAAAGGTGAGTGGAGTAGTTTAAAAGGGTAAGATTGAACTCTTGCTAAAATCTAAGGTACTGGACAAAAGAAAAAAAGATGAAATGACATTGACAAATAGATGCGTGCGCAAGAAAAAAAAAAAAGAATGTCTGGTTTATTTCAGAGTTGTCAGAGACGGGTACAGAGTTGCTTGCTTTTAAAAAAATGACGAGGAAGGTCTGATAAGATAATCTTAATTGCTTAATATTATTTGGACACAATAAATACTAGAAGACTAAAAAATGTCCTATATCGTTTATTAAATTATCAGAAAAGACAAAATTGTTTGCATGAGAATGTTGAGTAGTTGATCGATTGGAAAATTCGATCACTGATAATCTTTGTTAACTCTCCTTCGCCCACGCATTTTGAAAATCAGATCTGTCGTAAAAAGACAGTTGTGCTGGCTCAGGGATGAAGGCTAAATTGAAGAGAAAAAGAGGGGGATAAGGGAGTTCTAAGACCCTGCTGGTACCAGATATGGGTAAGAGATACAAATTAAGGTTGGCTGGAGTTTGGAGGGTGGATCCTGCTCTTTGACCACTAGAAAAGTTGGTTGGTTATTTTGTTTTATTTGATGGCGTACCAACTTTTTGCAGGTCATTTAACGCCGTTAAAAGTTTCAAACAATTCAGTTTAGTAAACGTATATGTTAAAACAGTCCTATTTTAAACAATTCAGTTTAACATGAGAATGCAGTTTAACTGTTTTTACATTTAGCTGTGTGATTAATTTCAAATAATTCAGTTTAGCGTAATCACACTGGTTAGCACTATTTAACCAATAGATAGGACCATACCACTCTGGGTCAGAGTGGACCAGGGAGCAATGGCAATGAAGGGGTGCTACGCATTCTCCAAAGCTCCAGCATTAGTGAAGCCTCACCAACAGATTTTTTAATGTCATATCAGGACACTCGTTAGCAGAGTCTTGTCTCTCTCCAGAGATGCAACTGATGTATTCTATAGCCCCAGCCCACTAAAAAGGAGTTGGACAATTCTCCAAAATTGGAAAAACCGTTTTAAAGAAAACTGGAATAATGGTAAATTGGCATAAAGGATGAGCAGATAGATAAGCTGCCATACCCATGAAAACTCATCCGCCAGTTGATCACCTGATTCAAAATCATCAGGGAATTTTAAAATCACACCAGTCTACCTCTGCCGTTGTTGGAATCCACGTCGATTTGAGAAACCTCCAGAACTCGAGACCTTGGGCAAGACTCCAAAAACTTAATACTTGACTCATTTCCAAATTGCACACTATTGAGTTGCAGGTTCCTGTGTACTCTATAAAGGCATTAATGAGAAATGCTAATGCCGTTGTAAACAACAAATGATATAAAAAAAAAGATTAGTTACTTTTCTAATCCGTGTTGACATAGTTTTTTTTTGGGGGGGGTCCTCGTGGTGTAATGGTTAAAGCGATGGACTGCGGAATCGTAGTAAGCGAGTTCAAACTCCAGTTGCGCAATTACGTTCACTTTCGGACAAATACCCTTGGGAAAGGTATGAACCCCCTTATCTTCCCAGCTTTGGGTTGAATAGTACCACTACTGTTCTTCTGGGCGAATGGATTTGGCATTGAATAACCTACAAAGGTTGATATGCTATTAAACAAAGAAACCAAACCATAGTTTTTGGTGTTTGAGAATTATTTTGAAATAGCCACTGGCTGTTAACCTATTCTTCACTTCAGTAACTTCATTAAGCGAATTTCTAAGCTTCTGTGATCAAAACACGCCATGGGAAAAGGCGTGGATGGTCGTGAAGATCACCGACGCCGTCAACCCAATCGGATACCATAACCAGGTTCGACCTAGTCATTTACATCTTGAAATGGTTTAAATGTCAAAAATAGGGACACCAGAAAGAGATTTGCTGGGTACGTTCGACATGTGGGAGATCTGGTCAAAAAGACCCAAATCTTATGAAAGAATATTGTCCCAACAAAACCAAATGCTCAAACTGACAAGAGAACGAACCTGCATTTCTAAGAACAAACAATATATTCAAAAGACAGAGAAGAATTATGGAGGTAAATTATAGAATGAATATAATATTTCTAGAAGCAAGGAAAATGGTGAAATCGCGGTAAATCATCTGAAGAAGGCCAGAGGTGAAATTTGGCCGAAACGTAGCGAAAGAAGAAACAACACACAAAAAAAAAAAATACCTAGATGAGGACAAAAAGTCCGTAATAAATAAAAAATTAATTCCTATGCTAATGTTACACAGAAGGTGAATCCATTCAGTAGCACCACCGCTATCAATCTACTTGATAAGTACAAATCCCTAAGCCAAGAATACTGTTTCTCGGACCAAACGGTTGGTCAAAATTCCAAAAATAGTTAAAGAAACAACATTCAGATACAATCTGTCAAACAAAAACACAAACATAAATTAAACAAAAAGGACGCAAAGTAAACACCCATACGGCTGCCCAAAAATATCTTCAGTGAATTTTAAATCCCTAACTGAAACACATATAAAGAGAAGGCCATACAGATCACCGACCTACCCATTAATTTCCAAAACAGATATCTCTGAAAAACCCATATCATAAATTCAAAACCTAATACTAAAGTGAGCAATGGTATATCAAAACACATTCTATCCCAGAAAAAAACTCAAATGACTTATTGTTAGTACCGTAAAGGGAAAGCCATACAGATCACCGATCTGCCCACCAATTTCCAAAATAGATATCTCCGGAAAAATCCATATCACAAATTCAAAACTTAACACATTCTAACAAATTCAAAATCAAAACACATTCTGACCACCTCAGCCAAACTTTAACTAGTCCAAAAAAAAAAAACAAAACAAAACAAAACAAAACAATACCCAACCCTGCACTGAACTAAAACTATTGAAAATATCATATCAATCCAGAGACCCCTGAGTCATAGGAATAAAACCACAAAAAATAAATCAATAAAATAACAACACGACCATACAAATAACTAATGATGAATATTGGTTGACTTGAAAGTGGTCTGACACTCAAGTAGACTGATGCAGATCACATTGTAATTTACTGGATGAACATATGGGTGAATAGACACCACTCAGGCAAATGTGTTGGGCAGGTCCATCCTAGCAAAATAGACCAACCCACCTGTTGCATGAGGTGCTCTCCGATATATGAGGTAAGCTTGCCTGGCTTGCTTTTAACTAGAAGATTCAAGAATATATAGTTTACTTTGGATTTTAAATCATTCTCCTCCCCCATCACTCTGTGAATATGGGCAGTAGGTTAGAAGTCCATGGAGTACTAGAGCTGTTTTGATGAACGTAGTATGATGGTGATGTGTTTAATTGAGGTATTATGGTGCTTTTTAATTTTGGAGATACGTATTGGTCAGTGAATGAGTCTAGTTAAGTTAGAGTTTAGGATAGTGTTGACCAGCCTTTCCCCTCCATTGTTCGGCCTTGTAGCCACTTTTGTAACTTTTTTTTACAATAAATATTAACAAGAAGATTCAAGAAGGCATCTGAGTTAGCAGGTGAGTCATTTGACTTCTACAACTAAGAACAATGCAATTTACAAGGATCAACCAAAAAACT